>JARJHM010000396.1:0-298527 GCA_033356055.1 Carex pumila | reverse complement strand
GGAATGAAAATTATTAATCTCCTAATTCAATATTATCTCAATCCCATTATACTCAATCAATCATTGATAAATTTGGATTTTCTGATTTAAATCCAGTAAATACACCATATGATCCTAATTCACATTTGTATAAAAATAAAGGTGATCCAGTAGAACAAGAAAAATATGCACAAATTATAGGTTCTCTTATGTATCTAACTAATAGAACTAGACCCGATATATCATATGCAGTTTCAAGATTAAGTAGATATACAAATAATCCAAATAAAAAACATTGGATAGCATTACAAAGAGTTTTTAAGTACCTAAAAGGAACTACATCATATGGTCTTAAATTTATGGGTTATCCATCAGTTTTAGAAGGATTTACTGATGCAAATTGGATATCAGATTCTTTAGATATTAAATCCACAACCATGATATGTATTACCTTTTAGGAGGTAGCGGCAATTTCATGGCAATCAACTAAACAAATCAATATATGCTAAAAGCATAATGGTAGTTCATTAATAGCTCTAGATACCAATGTATCGAAGAGTGGTTAAAAGAATTATTATCTGATATACCTTTAATACCTCAACCAATTCCATCTATATTAATTAATTGTGATTCTAGAGCTGCTATTGAATTTTGCAAGAAAAGTTAATAAATTCAAAGTTAAACAGACATATAAAAAGAGACAAAAATCAATTAAACAAAATATAAAAAATGAAATTGTTACTATTCAACATGTAAGATCAGAAAACAATCTTGCTAATTGCTTTACTAAAGGATTAAATAAGACAAAAGTCCAAAATTCATCGAAGGGGATGGGATTATGCCCATAATGGGTCTTCTTGCGGTGGCAATCCAATCTCTGATAAGCGATCCCTGAAAGAGATTCAATAGGTAATAACAAACCGATAAGTTGACCAAAAGAGTACACATTTTTTTGGAGCATCGACTCCAACCCCATTCCTATGGTGAGTGTGCTCTGTGTAGATGGTATGATGAGCATATTAGCTCTTAATGAGAACCGAGGCGATAATTTCCGCAGGATATGTCTCTACATATATCCTTGGTAGGTAACTCACATATATGAGAGTGTCTATATTACGGGCGCAGTGCGAGGCATGGGTAAGCCTTCAAAACTCTCATGAAAAATCCAAGGTATTTGCGTAAGGCCATTTAATGTGCTCACTGTGATGAGAATCTCCATATTGTGTGTATGGTAGTGGAATTTGGAACGAAGGAACGAGTTGAAGACATAGTTCTCTCTGTTTCCTCCAAATATTAAGCTATCAATACTAGATGCAGTTCAGAGTTTGTAAACTACTTCATCAATGCGCAATAGATATCCCAGCAATTTAGTTCTATAAATTTCAATCATTTGATATTCTTATATTTTTGAGTTTTGTGGGGATTGTTGGAATTTAAACATTAAAACTCAAAATTTCAAGTCAATATGTTTGCATATTATCTCCAATTGATTGACTGGCCGTTATGTATTAATTATTTCCGTTGATATGACGATTTGAAATTAAAACTGAGATATATATCTTTAATGGTAAATCATTTCTATTAGTGACAATTGATTTCATATTTATTACTCTTTAATAGTAAATATATTTACAGCAATCATGCATATGCGTTTCCTATTATGGTATTCAAGGCATATGGCAGTTTTGTCTCTTTCTCTTCCCTAATTCATGCAAAAACGTTTTTGACTTTCTAAATATGAGTCCTTCGCATTCTTAGGGGATTAATCCGGGAAACAGAAAAAAAATAGTCTTTCCATATCATCTTAAACTATTCATATTATTCCTCTAGATTTCCAATCACTACTACAATAATATTATTCGATAAATTGCTGGGTATCAAGAAGTTGTCATCTGTCACTTCCACGGTCGTGTCCCAAGAAGTTGACTATTCCAGATTATTTTGGTTGCAATTCCAAATCTTGCACGGAAGAGACGGAATTCGCTTAAGGACAGTGCTTCACACAATCCGGGTAACTCAATTTTAATTATAATTTATTTTCTGAAAATTATCTGATACTTTTTATTATATTTTAAAGTTAACAAAAAATAACAATTATATTAGTGCCTCTCCATATTAATTCTGCATAAAAATATCTCATAATGTACACTTTGCGCATGCCACAAAGGACCAATCACCAAAATCTTGATTATAAACCCGTAACCTTAGAATTGAACTGAACTGTCAATATTAATTCCTCCATTAGGATAGGGAGGATTTTGGTTTCCCTGTTGAAGAGGGGCTAGGTTTTTTTTGTAAATTAAATATATAAATATAAATTTAATTGGTAAATAAAGCTATCATTTCCGTTAAATTATATCTTATTGATAATTTATGCATTTCATTAATGAAAATATAGTAAGAAATAGTCTTTGGTCTCGTAACAAAAGACAACAATCCAAAGAGTTGTGGGTTTGAAACTCAAATTAATGATTTTTTATAGACAATTAAATAGAAGTTGGTAGTCTACACCTTTGTCTTTCTATCTGAAAAACTTCAATACCGGATCATGAGTTTTATTTCACAAAATTACTATCCAATTTCGAACAGATCAATATGAATGGAAATACTATTAATCGGCGTCCTATGCAAAAGCAATGCCAAGTGATTTTTTTAAGTACTGCTATAATTCATCATCCACTGTGCTGAATGGTTTGTATCCTTACTATGTCATTATTTTCGCATATAATCTTAGCAGGACTAATTTAGAACTGTATGCGTCGGTGTTAATACCGCATTAAATTCAAATGTATCTCAACGGGACTAATTAATTACCTAACTAAAGTCAACATTAATGGGCTTCATTAAAATGTCTCTCGGCCCTTTAGAGGGGTCCAGAATTTCAGTTGCAGACTTGGGAGAGTAAAAAATGGGGTACAATATGTTTCTTGAGGAACAATGGGAGCCGACTAACCAAGCCCACTTAATTTCACTGAAACTGGTGCGCAAGTTCTGTAACAGAAAACCAAGAAAATGATAACAGCATTGCTTACATTTGAGCTGCTTAACGAGATAACATAAAAAAGAAAACAAAAAGAGGAAACTACGATGAAATAAAATTGAAGGGTCTGTGTTTAAATGTAACTCGTACCAGCAGTACCAGCAACCGTACAAGCGACAGTTCTGACTGCCAGTGACCTTGATCATTCATGTAAATCTTTCCTGGTTTGCCACTTCCTCTTGCAGTTCGCTCAATTCTTCGGAATTTTCTGTGAATGTTCTAGAGCATTGCTCTCTCCATAACACAAATTGAGAGATGAATACGGTTTATCTGTGTTTGTCTTGAATTGCCTCATTAAGTATCAACCCCGTTGGCTTCATTGCAATTTTCATCCCCTGCAGCTGTCTTAACTTAGTAGATATTCTTTGATACCTAGCTAACACAAAAGGACATTTGTTGAATAGGTGATTGACAGATTCAGAATTAGCCTTGCCAAGGACACACCTACTGATGATTTGCCAACCTCTCGGAAGTCATCAATTATCATGAGCCATATCTTCCCAGGTTGTGTGATAGTAGCAATTGCTTAGGGGCACTTTGATGGACCATATCTTGCCAATTTGTGTAATAATGGCAGGACTGTCCTTCATTGTCATATAGGCACTGTGCACCATAAAGTTCTTTGAGAAGGGGTAAAAGATATTAATGGTACTGCTTTGGCTTCATGTAATATAAAGATAATAAAGTTAAAATAAAAAATAAAAACATAACTTGTGTGGGTTGCGAACTAAAAGTCAATATCTATACCACAAAAATATATTTTAAAGGGAATCAATGCCAGTGATATTGTTTTTTTTTTTGGACCGTCAAAAACAAGCAACTACATCTGAAATGCCTAGCAGAATCTTGCTGATACTTAAGTTCAATATAAAAAAAAAGAGGGTTGCACTGCAAATAACCCACAATATGTCAAAATAATTAATTTTAAGTAGCTTCCTTGTTTTAGCTAAACAAATTTAATTCCTAAATTTGGGAACAACTGTGCAAAAAAAAAATAAACAGAGAGAGAGAGAGCTACTACGTTAGCACTCGTTTCTTCTTCTTTTTTTTATTGTGAAACTGGTCATTGACCTCCAGTTTCGTTGATCATGAGAGTTTATGAGGTTCCGAACTCAAATACCTATGAATTATGATGTCATTAACCTAAAATTTTAACGTTAAAACATTACAGAACATACTTTCATCCAAAAAAAAAAAACATTACAGAAAATACCAGTATCCATTCTACATTATATCAAAAAACAACAGATAAATATATGCTCATAAGAACACAAGGTTGAACAGAGATGAGTAAAAAAATAAAGATTTAGGTAAAATATAACAGCTTACACATCCAAATTTCCTGGAAGGAATAACATTTCTCTTCCATACCCATGCTCTTCTTCTAATTCCAATTTGAACAATTGAACCCTTGAAAAACATCTTCCTCCTCTAAGACTTATTCCATTATATGTACTGGTAAATTTACAACATTAATGGATAATATAAGCTGTAACTTAAGAAATAGATCATTCTTCCTGGATTAACAACAAAAAGAAGCTAAATTTATAGTTGAAATACTCAAACATCTAACAGCTTACATTCCCCCCCCATTTAAAAATTATACTTATTTTGTTCTAATTAAAGTATCCAAATCACAGTTCCTCTAATCAATTCTATCATTTTACTTATCTTTTACGGAAATCAATTTGTACCAAATCTAGACAAACTACTGCCAAAATATTTGTACAAATCTGCTATCACAAAATTACAAGAATTAATTCAGCCCAACAACACAAATTCCCACACAATTCAAAAGGGGCCGAATATAAAATAAAAAAGTTGAATCAAATAAGCAGACTAACTTTACCACCGATCATTGCTTGAAATAAGCCAGAACCCCAACTTAAAAATCATAAACATTTAAACAAATCTGCTATTCACAGGACAGTGCAAGTACTAGCCTCCGTCTTGCCGTCACCGCTGCCGCTGCCGCTGCCGCCCTCTCCCAATTCCTTCTTTTCGGTCGGGACGCCGGGCCAATCCTTGCACATGCAGTGCTGTCCTTCTGGGATCTGCTTGTGGACAGACGCCACGTGGCGACCGCAGCCTTGCCATGTTGTCTTACTGCATTTCTCGCACTTCGCTTGGTAACACATGATGAATTTTATCTTTATTTAGGGGCTTCGAGGTAATTGTGCTTTTCTCTTTTCTTCTTTGAAAATTGAAGGTGAGCTTGGGCCTTGGGGAATCGCTAGATTTTGTATTTCGATTTTGATGCGGGACCGGGACGCATATGTATATCCTTGATTATTTCTAGAAGGAGAACAATATATATATTTTTTTTCTCCTCCTAGAAAAAGAATACTAGATCATGGCTCGGTTTAAAATCGTTAGGTTGTCGGTTTGAGGAAGCAATTGGCCCAGATTGCTTGACGCCATATATTTGTAGCCCAGCGTGTTCCGTATTTTCTTAAATATTGTTATGCCATAGAAAATCTAATAAATAAAAACAAAAAAAAATCATTCACGATTTGATGGAATTAGTCATAGGAAGCGTCTAATTGTCCACTATTTGTTCACAACTTTAGCTTGCACGAATACTGTAAAATTACTTCTACATACTGTATAATTATATAATATATCACATAAAATATATTGGTGATGTGAATTATTACAACACAAGTAATAAATCCTAGTTGATACTCAATTCGGTTGCAAGTGTACAACCTAGTCAAGTAATACTTAAGGATCGTCTCCACAGGGACAAGTTGGAATTTTAAACCTAACCTAACAATTTAATTTAGTAAAAATAAAATAAGAAGGTTATTGTTTGTTTAAAGGGTTGGTTTCATTGTGATTAAACTAAAGTCTTTAAAGCAAAATTAGGTTTTTAACAAGAATGAGAAATCAAGGTTTCTTAGGGTTCCTATCCACTAGTGTTATGACTAATTGGTTTATTAAATTTGTTCTTTTAGTTATGAAGGCACAGTTGGGTGTTGTAGGTACAAAGGGATATCTCTATATTAATATCATCTTTAAATTAGAATAAACGTCACCTCTCGGTACTTGGCTACCCTAATCTAAAGTCATTAAGTTCTTACTGTCCCAATAAATCTAGAAAACTATCTTTGACCTCTCGGTACTTGGCACAATTCTCTAAACTATTAGGTAAAGCCCTTATAGGACAAGCGTCACCTCTCGGTACTTAGCCTATCAAATCCCTATTCATTATGGTCTGGATCCTAATATTCAATTTCTCAATTGCAAATACCAAATCCTAGGGTTTCATGTGATTTCGATTAAGGTCCTCACATTCAATTAAAATAAAGAATAGATCACAACAAAGAACAAGAACATATCAAGTAAAACCAATAAATCATCACAATAGTTTCAAGTACAACCCTAATCAACCCTAGAAAAGTCCTTAGCCTGTCATGGCTAAGGCACAAATGAAATCAAAGAAAATAGAAGAGTTCCGAAAGAAAGAAAACAAATAAAACCCCTCGATCGATGTTCTTCTTCCTCCTTTTCTCTTCCTTTGCTTTTCCCTTTGCTTTTCCTTTCTCTCTCCTTTAAAATCAGAAAAATAGACTCTAAAAACGTCCTTAAAACAGTTCTGTAACATTCCTTTTATATCCCCTTCTCAAAATCCCAAATAACTAACTAAAAATATCAAAACGGGGTCTGAACCGACTTTACTGCGAGCCGCAGCAAGTTTATTGCGAGCGCAGTAACTCTTGCGTTTTGTGCGCTGGATTTTCTGAGATGTCTTGCGGGCCCGCAATAAAATGGCTACGGGCCCGCAGTAACTGTGCAGTGAAGAAGTGTTCTGCCTGGTAAGGTTACGGGGCCCGCAGTAGTAACTGTACAGTGGTCCATTTCTGTTGTTATCTTGCCCAAAATCGCTCGTTTTTTGCTCGTTAAGCTCCAAATACTCGATTACCTGTAAAACAAACATAACTAGGGCAGTAACTTGAACTTTTGGTGATTTCTTACCTAACTTAAACCTAATTTAAACTAATTTAACCAAAAACTTGGCTTAATTTACATACCTAACCCTAGGTTTAAATAGATACAATTTTGTCTTATCAAATTCCCCCAAGCTTGAACATTGCTTGCCCTCAAGCAACATCTAAACTTGGAACTCTAATTTAACCCTATATCAAGTATGTTTTTCAATCGAAAAATTTGTATGATCTTGCCAAAATTTAAAAATCTCAACGTAAATTTTGTACAAATTTAAAGTGCAACCCTTGGCTAATCATGCTTCACCCACAATTCAATTACTCTAACTTTTATTTCCCTAAAGATTTAGAATTTATAAACTTTGGATATCTAAATTTGTTACAAATAAATGCATTCTTATTTGCGAAAATTCTTTTAAAAATCCCCCAAGCTTGAATCAAACTTAGGTTAGAAATTCGCGGACTTTGTGTGTTGATATATGCAAAATTTTATTTTTCTTTTATTGACACTATAAATCTTTATCCTTAGAACAAAAACGGCTAGTTATAGGTAGCTAGTCCATACCCAACCGTTTTTAATTCAAAAGTGCATTTGCATGCTCTTAGTTCAAACCCTTCCATGACACGAACCTACATGGTTAGTGCAAACCCGGTCACTTTATCGGCAAACTAACGGAGCAAAGTGTCTATGACTCATTGCTATAAGTACGTCATGTCGCCGTAACATAAGCAAATGAAGTCTTTCTTTGAAAATTTTCAACTTAACTATTTTTCATATTTTTGCAAAAATATCATGAATACACACATCCTTAGGCATTTAATCATACCTATGGATATCCCGATCTTTCTAAATTCATTTTTCACAAACAAGTTGCATTTTCAAAAAAAATAAATTAAATCCCTAAATTTCTAATTTCTTAAACCTTTATTTCCACAAAGTTTTTCGCTAAAGTATGTGGTTATTTCAAATTATTCAAGGGTAGTACTAAAAACTCGTTTTAAAATTTCAAGGGTTTTATTTTTGCCAAGTTTTAAACACAAAAATTAACATGATTTTATACTTTATGCATTTTCAAACAATTACGTCCAATTATGCAAGACTCTATTTTTCATAACCTCATAAAACTCTTGACAAATTTACAATTTCAAGCATTTAAGTTTAAAATCACAAATCCTATTCATGGTCAAGTAAAAATCAAGGTTATAAATACCTAAAAAATTTTGAAAAAACTGAAAAAAATAAAAAAATAAACATGCAATGCAAAGATACAATTCTTCCCATCCCCCAAGCTTAAATTAACATTGTCCCAATGCGTAAAATAAACCAAAGTAAATAGAGAAGAAACATGGACTACTCTATTGGCGGAAGGTGTGGTGGTGCGCCTTATTCTTGGGTGGCGGATCGGGAGGGCGGCCTCCCCATTGCTCCTATTTTGTGTTGATTTTCTCGTGGTTTGTTGGTTTCAGATGTTGCCACCGACTTCTTTTGCACAAATTCTTTATTAACCTGTGAAATTTCTATCATGCAAACTGAATTTTTATTTGGAGGTATCAATGGCTTATGAAAATAAAATGTTTCTTTCTTCTTTCCCAACGGAAAAAGAAGCTCCCCCTCTTGACTTTGATGTTTGCACCTGCCGTTGCTAAGAAAGCTCGACCTAAGAGAACGACCGAATGATCATCTGTTTCAATGACAACAAAATCGACAGGAATTTTAATCTTACCAATTTTTTACAACCACATTTTTCAAGATACCATGTGGAGATCGCGTCGTCCGTCAGCAAGAGTTAGTGTCATATTGGTTTGGTTCTAAATTACCCGACTCAAGTTTGTCATAAACCGATTTAGGCATGAGACTGACACTTGCCCCTAAATCACACATTGCATTTTCAATCCTAGTTGTGTCTATAGAGCAAGGTATCGAGAAACTACCCGGTATCTTTCATTTTAGGAGGTAAATCGGTAGAAAAGATTGCGCTACATTTTTCATCTAATATCACATGTTTACTTTCCTCCATTGTGCGCTTTTTGGTCAAAATTTTCTTGTTGATCAGTTTATTCTTTACTAACATTTGAGGAAAGGGTACAAACCTGAGAGGAGGAATATCTTAGGAGTTTCAATAGATTTTACCTTGGCCATGTTGGAGTTACCCAGTTCTTGAGTATATATCGATGCCGGTTGTGTTTGCAATGAGGCGGGCGAAGGCGGTTGTGTCTCTAGCATCTTTGGTCCTTGATATTCCATGCCGCTCCTCAAGGTTATTGCATTCGCGTACTCCTTCGGGTTGATGTCCGGCTTGCCCGGTAGTGTGCCTTGTTGTCGAAATGATGAAGATGCTTGTTGTGCAACTTGGTTTTCAAGCATTTTACTTTGGGTTGCCAACATATCTACCTTTTTGGTCAATTCATCAAACTTTTGGTTTTGACTTGTCATGAAAGCTTCCATCATCAATTCAAGATTGGATTTTGGTTGTGCATTAGAAACTATACCCTTGATTACCATAACCTTGATTTGGTCTATTAAAGTTTGAGTTACCTTGGGTATTTTGGTCATTTTGTTTCCACAAAAAGTTTGGATGATTTCTCCAACCGGGGTTGTAAGTGTTGGAGTAAGGATTGTTATTTGGTGCAAAATTACCTTGGTTAATTGTATTCACTTCCTTATAACTAATCTCATTACCTACACCACAATTAATTGCTAGATGGTTGGTACTACCACAAATTGAACAAGGAAGAGGAGAAGAATTGTTTACCGAATTTATGCTCATTTGATCAATTTTGCGATTCAAAGCGGCAATTTCTGCAGCCAAGTTTGGGTTTGAACTCACCTCCTTCATCCCCCGCTGCAGGATCATTGGTGTCTCCCTAGGGTTGTGCCATTGGCTTTGGTTGAGAGCCATGTCATCTACCAATTTGTATCCGTCCACAGCCCCTTTATTCATGAGACTACCTCCAGCAGCTGCATCTAACATACCTTTGTCATGTGGCATGAGGCTGTTGTAGAAGATTTGCAATAAATTCCACCCTTCAATTCCATGATGGGGACAGCACCTCTGCAGTTCTTGAAACCTCTCCCACGCCTCGCTCATGGTTTCATCTCCTTTCTGTCGGAAATTGTGGATTTGATGGCGCAAGGAGTTTGTTTTGGATGGTGGAAAGAACTTGTTGAGAAAGGCATTCGCCACCTTAGGCCAGGTATTCATGTTCTCGGGCCGTTGTCCCCTTATCTAACCTTTAGCCTTATCTGCAAGAGAAAAAGTAAAAGTCATTACTTTAAGATCATCAGGAGAAACAGTTTGTACCTTGATTGTACTGCAGATTTCTTCAAAGTTGGCTAAGTGTTGTGTGGCATCCTCATAAGGCAAACCATGGAAAAGATTATGCTGCACCATGCTAACCCATGCAGGCGGAATTTGGTATTCTTCAGCATTAATGGTAGGTGCAGTATAGCCAAGGTGGATTTCCTCAACCCTAGGTGCTGTAAAGTCTCTCAAAGGGCGATTGGCATCAGCGGCTTCATTGTTTTGTCTATCAATGGCGGCTGTGCGCAAGAGTTGAAGTTCATGGGCCATCTGATCCCGTTCTCTTTGGAGGTTCTCCAAACGAACATTTTCATTACCAGTCGACATGTCTAACTGCCTTGGATTTAAGTGCAAGAAAGGTCCCCTTGTTGGGTGTTTGTTTCGTCTCTGGTAGAAGAGATGGGTTGATCCTCGCCTAGAAAACCACTCAACCAAATCTGTGACGTTCGGGGTTGAAGGTTCCTCTGCCAGATTTCAACCTAAAATGAGAGAGAGAAAGAAAATAAAAGAAAAAATAAAAAACAATTACTAACTAAATTACTTAGGTCTGAAATAATATTCACCGTTGTCCCCGGCAACGGCGCCAAAAACTTGATGTGAATTATTACAACACAAGTAATAAATCCTAGTTGATACTCAATTCGGTTGCAAGTGTACAACCTTGTCAAGTAGTACTTAGGGATCGTCTCCACAGGGACAAGTTGGAATATTAAACCTAACCTAACAATTTAATTTAGTAAAAAGAAAATAAGAAGGTTATTGTTTGTTTAAAGGGTTGGTTTGATTGTGATTAAACTAAAGTCTTTAAAGCAAAATTAGGTTTTTAACAAGAATGAGAAATCAGGGTTTCTTAGGGTTCCTATCCACTAGTGTTATGACTAATTGGTTTATTAAATTTGTTCTTTTAGTTATGAAGGCACAGTTGGGTGTTGTAGGTACAAAGGGATATCTCTATATTAATACCATCTTTAAATTAGAATAAACGTCATTAAGTTCTTACTGTCCCAATAAATCTAGAAAACTATCTTTCACCTCTCAGTACTTGGCACAATTCTCTAAACTATTAGGTAAAGCCCGTATAGGACAAGCGTCACCTCTCGGTACTTAGCCTATCAAATACCCTATTCATTATGGTCTGGATCTAATATTCAATTTCTCAATTGCAAATACCAAATCCTAGGGTTTCATGCGATTTCGATTAAGTCCTCACAATCAATTAAAATAAAGAATAGATCACAACAAAGAACAAGAACATATAAAATAAAACCAATTAAATCATAACAAAAGTTTCAAGTACAACCCTAATCAACCCTAGAAAAGTCCTTAGCCTGTCATGGCTAAGGCACAAATGAAATCAAAGAAAAATAGAAGAGTTCCGAAAGAAAGAAAACAAATAAAACCCTCGATCGATGTTCTTCTTCCTCCTTTTCTCTTCCTTTGCTTTTCCTTTGCTTTTCCTTTCTCTCTCCTTTAAAACCAGAAAAAATAGACTTTAAAAACGTCCTTAAACAGTTCTGTAACATTCCTTTTATATCCCCTTCTCAAAATCCCAAAATAACTAACTAAAAATATCAAAAACGAGGTCTGAACCGACTTTACTGCGGGCCGCAGCAAGTTTATTGCGGGCCCGCAGTAACTCTTGCGTTTTGCTGCGCTGGATTTTCTGAGATGTCTTGCGGGCCCGCAATAAAATGGCTACGGGCCCGCAGTAACTGTGCAGTGAAGAAGTGTTCTGCCTGGTAAGGTTACGGGCCCGCAGTAACTGTACAGTGGTCCATTTCTTCGTGTTATCTTGCCCGAAATCGCCCGTTTTTGCTCCGTTAAGCTCCAAATACTCGATTACCTGTAAAACAAACATAACTAGAGCAGTAACTTGAACTTTTGGATGATTTTTACCTAACTAAACCTAATTTAAACTAATTTAACCAAAACTTGGCTTAATTTACATACCTAACCCTAGGTTTAAATAGATACAATTTTGACTTATCAAAGGGCGTGAAAGGAAAAGCCTGCAAGAGTATTGTCTCGCACTCACGGAGACAGTTGCTTCTCCAACCTAAGGTTTGATATTCCATAGCAAGCGACATGGAATCATGTATTGTATTCCGCACTAAAGATTATGTTTTGGATCTCTTTGACATAGAACGGTCTTAGGTTAAGATGGAGATTATTTCTTCTTCTCCGGGGTGTAAATGTTTGACCCCTAGATGAAATGTAATTGTTTGATCTCTAGATAAGACATAATTGTTTAATCTTTATAATTCCTAACAAGTTTACCTAATTAAAATCATGTGTGATAAAGTTTGTACAATTGAAGATGAGCACTAAGCAGCAGGGTGCTAGGCTGAGCCAAACTTCCCACATGGCAAACAGTGCACGCAGCCATCAAAAACCAAGGGAGCATGAGATCGTTTCCCTTTTCTCTAGGAAGCCGCATATGCTTAGGTTTCCCCTCTTTGAACAACATGTCATGGGTGGGGATCTCGTACATACCCCGCACATGTGTTGCATGCATGCCTCCAAACCTTTTGTCACAGACCTTCTAACCACACCACTACCTGCCAATTCGGACTTCGGGTCTAATTCATTGCACGGTCAATCCCAAACAGAACCCAACCTCTACTCCCTATTGTATGTCCTCTCCATTTCTCATTCATCTGATATCTACTTTATTACTTACTTTTTAGAATTCAAATATAATATATATATATATATATTTGGAAATTAATTGTTTTCTTCTTCGAAAATAGAGAAAATTAATTGTACTAATAGTGTGGTTCTACCAATGGTAGGCTGATGGACTGCATCAATAGTGCAGTCCTAGATCAGTTTTTAAATATATATGTGGTCAATATTGAGTTTAATATCTGAAAAAACATTAGAACAGCAGCAATGGTATTGGTACAGCTCAAAAACTTGCACAAGATAGAACCGTACTATTGATGCAATTCAATATATTTTTCGAGAAAGAAAAAACAATCACAATCATAACCTTATTCTAAAAGAAAAAAAATATTATGTACTTATTGTTATTGTTCTTTATCTCTTCTAAACGAAATCAATTTAATGTTTTATCACAATGTTAATTTTTTTTAGTATAATTAAGTTGTAACAAACAACTTCAATTATATTTTTGTTGATATTTAGTTTTGAATCTTTACAATAAAAAATTATATGACTTAATTATTATATCATACTTGAGTAGATGAAAGAAAAGTTGTTATTTTCAAACACCAATTCAACGGTTTTGAAACCCTAGAGTTGTCTTCCTCTTCTACTCTCCTATTCTGCCCCTCCTATCTCTTCTAGGCTTCACCTTCAATAGTGATACACTCCTCTCTCTCTCTCTCTCTCTTGTGTCTCTACCTCCTCGAGCAAAGAGGAGAGGGAGCTGAGCTGAACCGACTGGAGTCGAGAGCGCGACATTGTCAAAGCTTGAGTGTAGTCTCTATATATTTATCTCGATCGGAGCGCAATGGTAAGCAAATACGACTGTCGGAGTGCAGCGACTATCGAACGAAAGCTGATCCGATCGTGGAGAAAGATAGAGAATGAGATAATAAGTGTTGTCCCTAGCTACACCTAGAAGGGGTGAATATGGGGATATTTAAAAAATTTAACCCTATCAATTAGATAGATAAGTCTAAAATGTTTCTGCATACAAGTATGTCTATCTATGTATAGTTCCAGACAGAACCAGGAACTTATGAATTTAACTAAATAAAATATAGTAAAGTAAATAGATAGAGTTACAGAAAGTAACACATGAGTTGATAACAGAGTTTGGCCAACTGAAGGACTTGCGTCTCCGGGACAACATAACCAAAACTAGTTGTATCTATCTATTACCCAATGCAGAAAGGAATACAAATTGGAACTAGCAAGACAACACTCATATGGCCCAAAGAACAGAGAAGCGAACACCAAAGGATCAAGCAAAGAAAAGAACACACGTGACTCAAAAACAAGCACCACATCTTGGAGTAGGCAAGCAACAAAAGGCCCTAAGTCCAGACACTCACTGACTTTTACCCTAATCTCACAGTGATCAATTTAGGTGAAGTATATTGTGGTTACTAAAAAGATAATTGAAATCTAAGAATAAGCAATAATGGACTAGGCTAAACCTCTCAAAGGATTTCAAAGGGTTACACTTGTGAGGGTATTCTTTGTCTATTTTGGACAAACGACCGAGCCCACTATTTATAATGAGATTCAAATAAGAGCCAACGATCCAATCTAGATCATAAGATCCACATAACCTAGTTTCTAATATTGACATGCTTGGTTAATTTAAATTTTGAATTTGACTTTTAGCCCTGCAACGACTAGACTTAGGCAGTCACAACCTCAAATATATTTTACCATGCTTTTGGACATGAAGTAAAAATGATAAAACAAAATGGTAAAGTATGATCTTCATAATCGTGATCTTCATGATTCAACATCTAATTGATATCCGACAATTCCAAATAGGTCGGGTGAATTATATATCCAGCCATCATGATTGAATCATTCCTTATAGCTCGCGCAGATCATGTATTTGATAATCTTGTACAACTTGTCATGATATGTCCTTTGACTTTCTTTGACCTTCGTACATAACAATTAAACCTGCATACATCTTAAATAAAGAAACTGTAAAATTCAATGTTTATATGTTTTGCAAATTAGTCAAAGAGCACATAAGATTAATTGCTTACAATAACAATAATAAGGTGTTTAAGAGTGTAGATAAATAGAGTCATTTTGATGAGATGATCAGACTAATTTAGATGAGGATTAGATCATTAGAGTAATTTAGATGAACTTGTGAGAATAGAGGAGATCAAATTTAGGATTGAAGTTATTTCATTGTAAGTACCGTTTGTAGACATTTAAAACCACTAACTTTTTAGTTTGTTTAGTGTAATTGCTTTTGTGACTAGATGTTTGTTTTATTGTTTTTCCGTAGGTTTGTGGAGGAGTGTTTTGTGTCTTTAGCTTAAATAATTACTACGTTTTGTAAATAAATTGATGTACCCTTGATCATATTTTTTTAGTACCTGTTTTAAGTATTGAGACTTAGTCATGACTGATTTCTAATAAATATGTAGATTTTTGCACTCACTTTAGAAAAAGAAACTCCCAAACTTTTATAAAAATAAATGATTATATCGTTTCTGGGAAATATCACTGGAGATGTATGATGTTTTAGAAATTGGAGATAGAAGTGGTACTGCATGTACTCATTTATTTATACATTGAGTTACATTTCCCAAGGAAATGACGAGAAGGCTCCGCCCAAACATGTTCAGGTTCGTTGAATTTTGCTTTAAAAGCTCGTCGTTTGAAACAGAAAAAGGATGTGCTATTGTTGTCCACACATGCATGCCATCAATTATTAATCAATGCAGCCAGATACCTTGTTTTCCTTCTTTTGTTTTATTGAAGAATATAAAATAGAGGAAACTTACATGGGTGGACATTGTTTCAAGCAAAGAAATATGAAAGAGTAAATATATTCACGCTTCAATTTGGAGTCAAGGACTATGTTTTCATTTGGTCTTCGACGATGTTGAGCGTGTCCTCTCCACAGCGGCAGAAATTTGCAATGTGATCTTGTAATGATATCATGTCACACCACCAGTGCTGCAGTGCATGCATCACTGTAGATAGCTGGATGAATCTCACCCATTCTAATAAGGAAAATAATTCGGCCATTTTTATTAATACCCTTAAAAAAAAAAAAATTAACTGCTTCTGCATTTTTTTTTTTTAAATTGCTCTAACCGCTAAGTTCACGGGCAGCCCAGATCCTCTAGCAAACCGCTCAGACCAGAAGCAATCCTCTAATTTTTTTTTTTAAAGATCTTAATATTTTAATTTAAATAATTTTGGAAAGAAAATTTTTTCTTGTATGTCAAAAAATAAGACATTTGATATATTTATGAAGGAGAAGGGTTCAAATGCCTCCATTTTTTTGTGCCTCCACCATACCTCCATTTTTCAAAACTTTAATAACTCAAAATTTAAAACTTAAGAGTCACAATAAAATCATTAGATGTAATCTATGTTATTTTCTCTCTATGCTCATAAAAAATTATCATATTTCAATTTTATTTTTATATGAATCAATAAGTTGAATCAACTTCTATAAATTATCCACATTAGTACATTTTTTTACAAGCTCTTGACGACAACCAAAACAAAATTAAAATGTCATAATATTTTACATGTGAATAGATAAAATGATATTGATCATATCCAATGATTTTATTTTGACTTTTAAGTATTAAATTTTTAGTTTTTAAGGTTTTTTAAAAATGGAGGCATTTGAACCCTCCTCTTTATAAAGTAATGTCATAACTCTTTATAACTTTGATTTGTCAGTTAGATATCGCAAGTCTAAAGATAACACTAATTAAGGACTTGGTCTTGATTACAAAATTGTCAACCTCTGACAGCTTGTTGATCTTCTTCTCTTTATTTCTAGTAGTAAACCAATAGTTTAGAGCTACTAAAATATGTTCAAACCTCAAATTAGATCTTTGTCAATGCACAACCACTCTAGACTGACCTCTGGTATGGTACCAAATCCAAACTCAGCAGCCAAGCACTAGGCAAATGCCACTAATATAGTGCAATGCACTAAAAACATCAAATTTGACCTTTGCTAATAAATCAGCAAGTATGGATTGATACAGGGACCAAACTAAAAAAATGATTACACCAGCATATAAAGCATTCAAAATTACACAGAATTAACAAAATTTCAATTTATTTAGATTTTTCTACAATTAGTTATGAATTTCTAAAGTTTAGTTTTTTAAAAAACTTTAAACAGCCATAACTTTGGCTAGGAAAGTCAAATTTGCACGTATAACCATCTGAAATATCAGAATTTCAAAAAAAACATAGTGCCTCAAAATTTCAGTTTAAGTTTTCGTTCAACGGTAGGCATACAATGATCGATATTTTGTTTAATCAAAAGCCTAAGAGATTATTCAAGAATTATCTATATAATTATTTTAAAATGCATTTACTATTTACTGTGTTCATTTGCCAATCTTCGAGAAAATGGTATATATTGACAATAATCAAATAATTCAATTATTCTCTCCCTCTCGCTCTCCAATTATTCTCTAAAAAAAAAAAGTGGTCATCATTGATGCAATCTAACCATATTTCCTTGTGTATATTTGAATAAAATAAATCATTAAGAATCAAGGTCGATGTTATTTTTAGACTTGTGATATCCAACTGATAAATTAAATCAAAGTTATAAAGAGTTCTGACATCTCACTCATAAATATACAAATGTCTTATTTTTTGGCATGTTAGAAAAAATTTTCTTCACAAAAAATTATTTAAATCAAAATATTAAGATCTCTAAAAAAAATAGAGGACTATCCCGCCCCCAGGCAGTCTGTGTCCCTAGTGGACCGCCCCTGGCCCAGGCGGTCTACTAGAGGATCGAGGCCGCCTATAGGCCTAACGGTCGAGACAGTTTAAAAAAAAAGAAAGAATGCGGGAATAGTTTTAAAAAAATATTTTTTTTTAGGTATTAATAAAAATGGCCGAAAATAATTTAACTCAAGCCAGATATTACCTAAACAATTATTCAAGTCTTTGATCTAATAACAAAAATAGCGTCCTTTATATGAAAAATCATAGATTCAAAATTCATATGAAAAAATCTCTGATGAATATTAATACTAAGATAATTTAACTTCTAGAGCATCTCCAACAGTGATTGCTTATGGATTACTTATGCTGATGTGTCAATTGTTTTTGTAATTGCTAGGTTGTATGGCTATTGCTTATTTAGCAATTGTTGAAAATAATTGCTTAAATTAATTGCTAAATTAGTAATTATGAAAATTTTAAAAATTAAGCAATCCACTCTTACATTGGTGCAATCAACCAAACAATTGAGAAATAAACATTTGACCAATAAGAATTAAACATTTGGCCAACTCATCTTTAGAAAATGATTTCTTATTAAGCAATTATTTCCAACAATTGCTAAATAAGCAATAGCCATACAACCCAGCAATTACACAAACAATTGACACATCAACATAAGCAATCCATAAGCAATCATTATTGGAGATGCTCTCCTTTTCTAAAGATGAGTTGGTCAAATGTTTAATTCTCAATTGTTTGATTGATTCCACCAATGTAAGAGTGAGTTGCTTAATTTTTAAAATTATCATAATTATTAATTTAGTAATTAATTTCAATTGCTGGATTGAAGATGCTCATCTTTAGTCCGGTAATTCTTTCGAACATTGATTTTTTTGGTCAAGATCATGACCACATCCTTCAACTTTTTTAAAAAAAAAAATTTTGAGTCCGACATCTTAATTCTTGTCCGGATCTAAAGACACTTCTACTTTCTAATTAAGTCTCATTTTAGACTGTACCTACTGATTAAGTCTCCTCAAGACAATCGAATATGATCTTCCTTAAACGTAGAGCATCATAGAAAAATCAATGTTCCAGAGATCAAGAGAGATTAAATTACTGTCAATGTTAATTATTATTTTGAGTTTTGCATTTGTGTTTTTATTCTAGATTCTTTTTTATAATATATTTTATAGAGTAAAATTAGGGTGTTCTTAATTAGTTCACCAAAGTGTTCTTTAACTCCAAAATATATTATATTGGTTTCAAACGATAAATCCAAGTCGTTGAAAGTCATCTACTTCATAAGTGATGAATTTACATGCAAAGATTTTAAGTCTTCAAATTATTTTAGTAAAAAGCCAAGCGATCAAAATTAGAAGGTTGAGTGCATTCATTTTTTGAACATTTGACTTTATATAGAATTAATTTAAAATTCTAAAAACTTTATATGTAAATTCATCACTCGTAAAGTAAATTGATTTCAACATTTTGAATTTATTGTTTAAAACCAATCTAATAAATTTTGGAATTAAGCTCACCAAACATCTTGGTGAATTTAAGAACACCCTAGTTCTACTCTATTTTATATCTTCAAAGTTTTTTGTATGTAAAATATGAAACATTAAATTGATAAATGAAAAAAAATATAACTAGAATAGTAAATGAAAAAACCATTAAATTGATAAATGAAAAAAATATAACACCATAGCAAGATCCTATTATTTAATTAGATTTGTACTATGGTTTCTTACGTATCTAATTTATTATTTACTCAAAATATTCCACTTAATTTCAATTTAAGGAAAAAAAAAAAAAAGAATCTTGATAGCAGCTATAATAATGATAAAATGTTAATCAGCATATATACTATGCATAATACGATTGGCCGATACTAACTAATTAAGTTGCAGATCCCAGTGTCTTTTAGATTGAAGGGAAAATTTGTAGAGTACCCGTATACGTGCAACCTTTCAAAATAGTTAATTTTCTCTTAGAAACATCGATCATAATATCTAATATCTTTATAAAAATGTACTTAAAATTATTTCTTCTATTCTCTTTAATTTATTTAAATTTTTATTTAGTTATTTTAGAAATAATTATTAATATTACTAGCATCTCCATCTACTCGATCTCTATCTCTTGTATGAAAACTGGGGATTGATTCGATCTCTTCATCAATATATCAATATAAGTATATATATATATATACGTACGTAGATAGGCGATATCTCTTTTGCATTAGGCTTGTGATTTGTGAAGCATCATCATTTTCTTAATTGACTATATATGTACAAACAAATTAGTGAGATTTGGCAAAAATTAAATTTGTACCAGTATATATGGTTAATTTACTGATCGATGCTGATCAGCGCTTTTTTTCCCCTCCGTTTGTTTTCTAACTCAATAGTTTTAAATTATGTATATGGAATTAAACCTGATAAAATTAGTTATAACTTGTAAGCAACATTGCGTCGACAGTTTTTATCTTAAAGAAACATATTATTTTAATGAATAATTATTTCAATTCTCCCATTAAAATACTCGCATCCTACGTACCCGCAACAACAACAGAGAAAGGTTATATTATATACGGTCCTCATTAATTATATGGCCCTCTTTTTTCAGTCCCTGCGCTCGTCTTTGCGTTAACCTTCATAAGTATAAATAATTGGAATATAAAACATTAATACTTATATCCGTAACTTGATATGACCATCTCATTTTTCAATTTCCTAATCGTTAATGCGTTAACATTCCTCTAATGAAGTAGTAGAGACCTCATATCTCCTCATGCATCAATCTTTTTGATCCAATCCTTCATGTGTCAACTCTCTTCTAACAAAAATAATTGACTTCATAGATATATATATTTTAGTGCATATGTATAAATACATGCATGTAATACTTGAGATAATGATATTAATACTTTTAGATGTAATTTAGTGCCATATTTTTATATAAATACTTGCGTGATACGTCAAATCATACAGCATAAAATGACAAAAACAAAAATGTGAAGTAGTAATTTTTTTTCGATTTATTTACTGCGAGTATTTTTAATTATTTTAACAGATTTTGAAAAAAGTTACGTGACAAAAAAATATAACAATAATATTATATTTCGACGATTATCAACACGACAACAGCTATGAGGGATCCACATATAAGCCCAATCCGTGTGACCGTGTCTATATCCAATGCTCTTATCCGTGATTAATGTACATGAGTATATTTATATATCCAATTTCTTTAATGATATTCTCTAAAGAAAATATATTATTAAACTTAGATTGTCTGATGCTGTCAATCATAGAGTCGGGTACTTATATTTGTAAAGTCAAGTGTTCAAAATATTTTGGAGCTTTTGCCAACAAATAAAATAAATTCTTTTTTTTTTTTTTATAAAATCAAGTGTTTGTATAACCATTATCAGATGTTAATATTTGAAGAATAAAGTATTCAAAATTATTATGCTTTTTATCTACCTCGTCAAATGTTAATATTTATGATGTTAAATGTTTATACATTTTTGTTTGGTGTTTAACGTTAAAAATCCGAATAAAGTTGTAATATCAAGGATTCTCTTACATTCCGTGATCTGTTGGTCTCACAATCCAATGCAAGGATAAAAGAAAACCTCAACAATTTATTTAGTCATAAAAAAGATGCGATGCAATTAGGGGTGAAAACGGTATATCCGCTCCGTATCCGGATATAATTCGAATCCGGATAATTCGGATTCGGATAATTCCCGAATACGGATTCGGATAATTTTCGAAAATCCATAAAAGAACCGGATACGGATTCATATACGGAGTCCTAAACGGAGCGGATATCCGGATTATCCGGATTCAGATAGTTTGGCCAGACTCATATAAAAGAGAAATAAATATTTGCTATAGGTGGGATTTGAATCCATGTCCTCCCATCTCAATACCTTTAGACTAAGCTTCAAACTACTACACCACATTATCTTTTGTTACCATACACTTATTTGATATATATATATATTATATGAATAGATTATCTCCCATCTCTTATAAGTTCATTAATATTTATATTTAATATTTTAATTAATATTTATATCTTAGAAGTTCATATATCTTAATTATCCGACCATTATTCGTTTTATATCCGTATTCGAATCCCTATCCGTAGAATACCCGTTCCGTATCCGTATCCGTTTAAGGCGGATTTGGTTTTGAATTTTGATATCCGTTTACTATCCGTATCCGCTCATTATCCAACGGATGCGGATATGGTATCAGCATTATCCGCTCCGTTTTCACCCCTAGATGCAATGCAAACCTGCAGTATTTGCCATATAAAAAAAAAAAAAAGAGTTTAGTCATTTTGATCTTATTAATTGTTTGCCTTGCAGTGAATACTATTTTTCAGATTGTTGAATTAGTATGCCTTATCTTTTATTTGTCTATTTCTAGAAGAAAAAGGATGGTCAAACACGAGGGACTGTATCGCACAATCATGCACGAATAGGATATAATATATATATATAGGTTTTGGCTAATATGCTATGGGTAGCTAAGAGGTCTCTGTGCTACGGCTCGGATTTCGAGTTTTCAAAATCCTAACGGTTGATCCGAACCGTTCATCTTGTTCTCCATATTAATATGTGCTTGGAGACCAAATTTTACATTTTTCTGAATTTTTTTACTATTTATTAAGCCACTTTGAAAATCGCTGATCCAACGGTAGTTTCTGATTTTACTGTTGGGTTAAGCCACCGTTGGATCAGGGATTTTCAATGTGGCTTAATAAATAGTAAAAAAATTCAGAAAAATGTGAAATTTGGTCTCCAACCACATATTAATATGGAGAACAAGATGAACGGTTCGGATCGACTGTTAGGATTTTTAAAACTCGAAATCCGAGCCGTAGCATGGAGGCCTCTTAGCTACCCATAGCACCGTAGCCACGTCCATATATATATATATATATAGTGAATTTGAGAGTGGAAATTAATGACTTTGGATGTTCTCTGATCGATAACAGTAGTGCATATACTGGATATATTTGTATTAATTTTACTTCTTTGAATTCTATGTGATATGAAAAGTGAGGGTCAACTGACTACATTTAATCGGATATTATTTGAATCACTTGTTACATGCATTATACTAGCGTCTCTAGCCACATTAAATCCGGAGTACTGAATCCAGTTAATATCTTGGTTTTTGATTATATACATGCATTTTCTTCCTAAATAAGTCTCGTCATTTCCTTTTTACTTTCCTTGATTTCGGTTAATTGTTGGAGGCAAAAAAATTTGATGTAAAATTTTTTAGATCAACTGATTTTTTATTTATCTAAAAAATAAAAAAAAATTGAAAAAATATAAAATTTAATCTCCAAATACATATTAATATGGAGAACAAGTTGAACAGTTCAGATTAACCGTTTGAATTTTGAAAACTCGAATATTGAGCTGTAGCACCGTAGCTCTCTATGCAACCCATAGCACCTTAGCCTTACCAGAGGCGGACCTAGGATTTTCGCCAGAGAGAGGCAAAAAAATATCGAATCGGATTTAAACCCATTAACTAATTGAGTACTCGATAAAAAAATAATGTTTTGACTTATTTTTTCAACACCTTAACTTATAATTTCTAATCCTATAACTTATAATTAATATTATCAATCATAATTTAAAAAATTTATTTTGATTTTAACATTAAATTTAACCCGAATTATAACTAAAACATTCAAAGGGAGACAAAAAAATTTCCAAAGAGAAACAGAGTCAATCGGTACCAATAAATCACCACTAAAACTCAAAATACAGGGAGGGGCGACTGACCCCTGTGTTACAGTACATCCACCCTAAGCCTTACCCCTTTATATATACATGCATTTTCTTCCTAAATAAGTCTTGTCATTTCCTTTTTACTTTCCTTCATTTCGGTTAATTCTTGGAGGTGAAAACCTTTGGTGTAAAATTTATTTGTTTTTTATTCTTTACTGAGGTAGAGACAAATAGTGACCGTATAATTAAGATGTGTAATGGAGTGAGAGGTAGACTAAATTATCAATGTTGGATTTATATAGAATAGAGAAGAAAAATCTATTATAAAATATAGAGATGATTTTTCAAGGATCACGCATTATTGTTTTAGAAGACTTATTTCTCAACTCGACGACAAAAGACGAGAATGACTTCTTGTCATTAAAGACTTGTCTCGTGCTCACGGAGACGGCTTGCTCCACAAGGTTTTGGTTATTTCATGACAAACAACATGGATTCAGATATTATGTTCCGTACTTAAGATTTATGTTTTGAATCTCTTTGATATTAGAACAGTCCTTAGGTTAGAGTGGGAAACAGTTTCTTTTTTTCTGGGGTGTAAGTGTTTGACTTCTAAATGAGATGTAATTGTTTGATCTCTAAATAAGACGTAATTGTTTGACTTTTATGATTTCCCAACAATCAATATATAGGATATTGATTCTATGCTCTGAATTTTGATGATTTTGTGTTCATATCAACTTCTATTAGCTAGCTTGGCTCTCTTCCCTCTTTCTCTTTCTCTTTTTTTTTCTGAAAAGCTTTCTTCGTATATATTTTGTTGTATATTTTGAGTGAAGTGGACAATATTAATTTGAACCGTCTAATTGATATATATAGAGTTGTAACAAATATAAGTTAGTTTTCATTATTTAAAACAAATAGTTCAAATTAATACTGTCTTGCTGATTAAGATATTTGAAGGTGATCTAGCTCAAGTTCAATTTGTAAGTATCTCATCATATATAATATAAGATCGATGCCGGTGATCAATGATTATTCTGTGTTATTTTTATGCTAATTAATTAATTAATTGTGTAGTTCAAAGAATCCAGCTCAATGATTAATTAATCTAATCCAACACTTTTCAATCAGACTAATTAATTTAATGACCAGGCATCTTACAAATCTTTGTCACATTAATGAGCTGTTATCTAGGATGATTTTGTGATATTTAATTGGATCAACTAATTCTCGGATGCTTGCTTAACCGTGAAAACAGATTTAAACGCGGGTTAGCATTTTGACCGCGTTATATTTTTATATTTATAATTCAAAATTGAAATCAAAATGATTCTCGCCTCGTACACTGTATCTGTATGAGCACAAACATTAATTCATTCTGGCTTTAATTTGCTTCTCTTCCCACTGGTGCCGACTTACTATTACTTAGCCGCATTGCATTGTCTTGTCGTCTATATATTATTTTCTTTCAAAAAAATTACTGCTTACACATTTAATAGATATATATATATATATAGAGTTAGGCTGGGGTGCTATAGATAGCATAGTGGCCTCCCGTGTTACGGCTCAATATTCAAGTTTTCAAAATCCAAACGGTCGATCCGAACCGTTCATTATTTAATCCATATTGAAATGTGGTTGGAGACCAAATTTTATATTTTTTAGAATTTTTTTACTATTTATTAAGCATTTTTGAAACCGCTGTTTTTCAGTGGTACATAATTTTAATAAAAACAGCGATTTTGAAACCATCTTAATAAATAGCAAAAAAATTCCAAAAAATGTAAAATTTGGTCTCCAAGCACATTTCAATATGGATTAAACAATAAACGGTTCGGATCGACCGTTTGGATTTTGAAAACTTGAATATTGAGCCGTAGCACGGGAGGCCACTATGCTATCCATAGCACCCCAGCCTAACTCTATATATATATATATATATATATATATATATATATATATATATATATATATATATATATGTATGTATATATGTATGTATATGTATGTATATGTATGTATAACTTTAATTTTAGAAAATCAATTAATAATACAATACAAGTAGAATCCAGCATCTAAACTAAACTTTAATTTCCAGTGTGCAGAGTCCGACAATCAGCTACAGGGTAGTCAACAAGACCGTTCCAGTGGGACCCACCAAAATTTTTTTTCTCATGGCAGGGTCGGGTCGGGTCGGCCCAGGAAAATCTCCAATGGAATACAGATACAGTCTGATCTACGGCCCATGCATCATGCATGGGCCCCACACCAAATTTCATATAGTATTCTTTTTTCTTCTTTAATTAATTAGTATCACCAACACAGTATAAATTGCTTACCCCCTCTTCCCCTGCTCTCACAGTTTCAATCCTTCTTTCCATCTGCTCTATATACATATATTTCTCATTCAAGCAACCATAAATCACTCTCTCTCTTTTGTCTTCCTCTCTCTCTCTCTCTCTCTCTCTCTCTCTCTCTCTCTCTCTCTCTGTTTCATGGCCAAGCCGCAGCAACGGTACCGGGGAGTACGACAACGCCATTGGGGCTCATGGGTCTCTGAAATCCGCCATCCTCTCCTGTAACATTCCCTTTCTTTCTTTCTTTCTTTCTTTCTTTCTTTCTTTCTTATTCATATTATATATGCCAGAAGCTAGATGATGGATTGATCAATCAATCAATCAATCAATTTGCAAAACTTATGTATGGATGGTGGATTAACATTTCATTTTCTTTCTATTTTTTCAGAAAGACTAGGATATGGTTGGGAACATTTGAGACAGCCGAGGATGCAGCTCGGGCATATGACGAGGCCGCTCGTATAATGTGTGGTCCAAGAGCAAGAACAAACTTTGTGTACGATCCAAACATGCCTCCTTCGGCAAATTGCACCTACTTGTCAGCTGCCCTCACTGCGAAATTGCACCGATTCAATATGGCCTCTGCACAAGTGACCGCACAACCGGTGCAACAGAGTAATGTGGCAAGTTCCACAAGGCCTGCGGCGGCCATACCGACCATGGTGGTAAAACACGAGGAAGGTTGTGTGGGAGAAGTTGGGTATGGTTATCTTGAGGAGGATCATGTTGAACAGATGATAGAAGAATTGCTAGATTCCAATTTTTCAATGGAGTTATGCTGCAATTGAATATTGATGATAGAACAATTGTTCTCATATTGGGATATTTAATTAGTTTGCTGAATTGGCTTCTGTTTGGAATTCTCTCCATTTCACACTTGCACGCATGGAGGAAGAAATTTGCCTCTTGAAAATATCAACAGTAGAATATCTTGGAAACTTCAATATTGATGAGTTTGCTTGATAGATTGAGTTTATTAATTTCTCACAAAACAAGCGGGGTCATTATTGGATGTTTTTCCTTGAAGCTATATACTGACATTTTCAGAGGATTTCTCAGCTATATATAGTCTATATATGTATAGTACATTATATTATATTATATTATATAGTAGCTAGCTAGATTTATTATTACATCACCATAGATTGAGGATTTTGTCTTATTACCAGTTAAAGCATGCATGTAAGGAAGGAAAGTTGTTGATGGAATCTTGGCCTATTTCACACTGGACATGCTACTCCAATCCATTGAAGCCTCGAACAGGCCAGCCAACATTAATTAGTTTAGTTTAGTTTAGTTTTTTTCTTCTTTTATTTATTATTTAATTTGTAATTCTGTGCCGCAGAAGTGTGTTTTTAATTCACCATGCATGGGCTTTATAGTAATAAATAGCTAAGCTAATAATATGTCTTTGACAGATCATGAATTTGTGGTTTCAACGTAACTTTTGAAGTAGCATATATATATGTTTCAAACATCTATCATAAATATCTTTTTCTGTCTCCTGAAATATAAGCAACGAATCAATAATGCAATAATAATTTAGTTGAGGATGGAATTGAATTGAATTGAATTGAATGAGATAGTAGTAGTAAACCAGAATCCTGTGTTAGATGTGGTATGAAAGGAAATAGACGTAATGTCTGCTCGAGGTGGGGTGGGTCCATGATTGCATCTGCATCTATTGAGATGAGTGAAAGGGTAAAGAAAAGGAAATGAAAGGGATGGATATTTGGGAATAATTCATGATGGCATGTGCGCTCACATGACAAACTATCAAAATATCAAATGGCCACTGCCAGTACGTTGGCAGACGATCAAATTTGTGGAGCTAGAGTACTGAATATTGAATACTGATCATGTTTAATTTGTCAAAATTCCCCACTGCTTTTTCACTTCTTTATTCAATTGCTTCCACAACCCTCGCCGCTGTTCTTTTCTTCATGTTTCCATATTAACATTGCTGTTTTCACTCTACGGAGCACACGAGTCATGTCTTTTTTTTTTAACTCATTAGTGGAAAATCTGAAATTATGATCCGTTATTTATGCACATTAGGATCCAAATTTAACTGATTTTGATCCGGACGATACTAATACTAAATTAATCTGGATCGGTTAAACAACCGAACCTAAAAGTTTGAATTAGGTTCAGTTGTTTCAAATAACCGATCTTAATAGTAATAATTAGGATTAGTTATTTGAAACAACCAATTCTAATTCGAGTTTCCGTCAAAAAAAAAAATTAGATTCAGTTGTTTCAAAAAATCGACCCTAATTAGTACTATTAGGATCGGTTATTTGAAACAACCGATCCTAACTCTTTTTTATTAATAAAAAAAAGCATTAGAATCGGTTGTTTCAAAAACCTGATCCTAATAGTACTATTAGGGTCGGTTATTTGAAACAATCGATCCTAACTCTTTTTTTTTTCAGAACCAACATTTTGTGAATCTATATATAATGCATTACAAGAAATTTAAATCCAAAAAATTTGAATTAGGATCAGTTGTTTCAAAAAACCGATCCTAATAGTATTATTAGGATCGGTTATTTCAAAAAAATTATCCTAATAGTATTATTAGGATCGGTTATTTGAAACAACTGATCATAATTCTTTTTTTCAGAACCAACATTTTGTGAATCCATATATAATGTATTACATATTATAACAAAAACTTTAAATCCAACAAATTTAATTAACAAACATACAAGTAATTGATTGAGTTATTTCTTCAATTAACACCTATTTATGCAATTAATGTAAAGCACAACAATAAAAAAAAATATCTTTTTTGCAATCACATCACTTGAGATTAGAAAAGACCCAAAAAATAAAAGCAAAGGAAACAATTAGATGGAAAAATATTTTCCAATGAAAAACACAAAAAAAAAGTGTTTTAAAAGTATAATAATGAGAAAATTAGATAAAGCTAATATCGTGATAGTTGATCGGCCAGATGATTATGTAACTTGAGCGAGATGTCCTCAAGACTGTAAAACAATATACAAACACCATTACTTAATTTTTGAAACAATAAAAAAAATTAAAAACTGACACAATTGAGCCGGAGGTGAAAAAGGCTCGACTTTGAGAGGGAGAGACGGAGACAGAGAGAGAGAGACACACAGAGGAGAGGGAGAGATGGAGAGAGAGAGAGACACGGAGGTCTGAGGATTTGAGAGGGAGAGACGAAGATACAGAGAAAGAGATGCTAAGTTGAAAATAAGAGTCACGAAATGAAAATAAGAACCCTAAGCAGGTTATACAGGGAGTTATCAGGATAGGTTATTTATTGAACCAATCCTGATAGTATTGAGACTCAAAAGTTTTGGCTAAGTATCATTTTTGAACTTTTGATGATTACTAATTTTTGGCTAATAGTACTATTAGGATCGATTATTTGAAACAACCGATCCTATTTTTTTTTTTTTTGCAAAACCAACATTAAAAAAAAAGAATTAAGTTCGATTGTTTTAAAAAACTGATCCTAATTTATTTTTTTGCATAATTAGGATCAATTAATTCGAAAAAACAAAATATAAATAAATAAATAAAAATAGAACCTTCTTTATGCTCAGTGTAACAAAATACTCATCTCCATTATATGTGGAGAGTGGTGCAGCCTTTCCTCTAGGAACATGTGCCCCAGAAACATTTAAAACAATAAATCCTTGGCACAGGGGGCTAAAGCAATCAACTCCATTATTTATGAAGTGATGTCGTAACTCTTTATAACTTTGATTTGATTTGTCAGTTAGATATCACAAAAGAAATATAGTTAGATTGCCTCAAGATGTCAACTTCTTTTTTTTTAGAGAATAATTGGATTATTTGATTATTGTCAACATATACCATTTGCTCGGAGATAAGCAAACAAACATAATAAATGGTAAATACATTTTAAAATAATTATATGAATAATTCTTGAATAATCTCTTAGGCTTTTGACTAAACAAAATACCATCGTTGTATCTATCGTTGAACGAAAATTTAAACTGAATTTTTGAGACACTAAACGATGTTTTTTTGAAATTCTGATGCTTCAAATACCCGAGGATGACTCCCGAGTGATATTCAGATTTGTCTCATCCTCCTCTTTTTGAAAAGTGGTCATACACGGAAATCTGACTTTCCTAGCCAAAGTTATGGATGTTTAAAGTTTTTTCAAAAGCTAAACTTTGAAAATTCATAAATAATTGTAAAAAAAATCCAAATAAATTGAAATTTGTGTCAATTCCGCGTATTTTTGAATGCTCTACATGCAGGTCTAATTATTTTTTCAGTTTGGTCTCTGTATCAGTCCAGACTTGCTGATTTACCAGAAGAGATCAAATTTGATATTTTTAGTGCATTGCACTATACCAGTGGCCTTTGCTTAGTGCTTGGCTGCTGAGTTTGGACTTGGTACCATACCAGAGGTTAGTCTAGGGTGTTTTGTGCCGCTATAGCGCGCTATTTAGAACCTTATTTTTGGCATACAAGAAAAAAAAAATTTCACAAAATTATTTAAATCAAAATATTAAGATCTCTAAAAAAAATAGTATTAAATTATTTACAAAATAGTATTAGGATCGGTTATTATAAATAACCGATCCTAATTATTATTTTTTTTTGTAGAACCAATAATTTTTTTGCAGAATTAGGATCGGTTCTTTGTAAAAACCGATCCTAATAGTGCATACATTAGGGTCGGGTTTTTTAAAGAACCGAACCTAATGTATGGACTATTAGGATCGGTTCACTTAAAAAGCCGATCTAAATAGTTTTTAGAATCGGTTTTTTTGAAAAAACAGATTCAGATAGGTATTAGTATCGGTTGTTTCATATAGCCGATCCAGATAGACCGAGACTAATTCCAGTTTTTCCACTAGTGACTCTCTTGTCCGTGTGTTGCATGAAGTAAAATCAGCAGTGTCTATTCTGTCCTCCCGTGGTAATTAAATATCCTCCTAGCTCAAGTTATTAATTAGTTATTGCTCAGATCGATTGACTTGGGGGAATAATTAACTTATCCCAAAAAAGGAAATATTAAAGATTAAAATTCTAATAAAATTGTAATAGACACTAGACATGCATGGATGTGCAATTAATCAATTTATGAATCTTGTCCGTTTAATAAAATAAATCTGTAAATTAAAGTGTTTTTTGAAACGCTTAACAGGGCTGCCATGTCCATGATAGTATTGTTATTGTTAATTATCTTAATCTTAAATTCTTAATAGTAGTAGGTACGCGCGTTTGTTCAATAGAGAGAGGCTTTTGTGTTCTCTTTTATCCCCATGGGCCAGGCTGTGTCAACTGTGAAGTGGGTCAAATTGGGTCGGAATGATTTGGTTTGGAGGCTGAACTCGGAAGGCAGACTTACTATTTGGATTTGGATTGTAACAATGAGATTAAGATATTCATAGTACTATTTGATTTGGGCTTCATGCAGCACCAATAATATAAATGTACATTGTCGCAATTTTTTAGGAATTATTAATAACAAAACACTGTTGCAGTAGCCAGTAGGCAGTAGGTTAGGTTGTATCAAATTATTCGCTGAGAAGTGAGAAGTGAGAACAGTCAACGTACAGTGTGTATGTTATGTAAAAATTATTCCTTTTGGTCCACATCAAACCATCAAACCATCAAAGGATCATTGAAAGCACAAAATATAATGTTGGCCCCTCGATCTTGTCACAAGGTCTTGATCGATGGTTATTATTTATTTATATCATTGATTTACTTTGATACTCTGAAAAGATAAAGATGATGGTCCTTTAAACATAGCAAACATAATGAACTGTTGGTCTCTGTCTCTCTCACCATGTGTCATTTCAAATATTGCTTAAAAATAAGTGGGAATGTACTCATGTAATGTTACTTCAAATATGCAGACGATGATACATTTTCTTTTTCCTTTTTAAGGAGAGATGCATGTTAATTCTCGTTAGAAATAAATATCATCAAATTCAGTTGACACCAAATTTTTTTTTTCAAAAAATTAAAAATAAAGTAAAGAAAGAAAGCTAAGATAACAAAAATCAAATAATAATGGCATAAACGACCCATGCCAAGAGTACAAGTAAATCCATTTATTAATCATTTCAACTCTTCATTGGTACTGCTACCAAAATGCCTTTTATGTAAAAAAACTAAATAATCATCTCCATTATTATATTAAGCACATAGATATTCTAATCCGTCAACAACTATGATTAAAAGTCAAATTTTCAAATTGAATATTAATCCTCTAATTAATTTTTTTTATTTATATCTTTTTTATATTTTTCTACTTGTAAAAGTGTTACGTTAAGAAATTTTGACACTAAATTTTTGAATGTTTTAAAAATTAAGAATCGAAAATCTTACCAACAAAATATGAATTTAAATTGAAAACAAGGTTTTCCTAGATAAGCAACTCAAGTGTGAATCGCACTCGCATCAAAAATATGAAATTCTAACTATCTACAGGTTTGGTGCGTCTGCACTGGTGGTGAGTGTGGATGACCGATCCGCACTGGCTCTTATTTTCCTTAACTAGTTTTCTGAATTTCTTTGACTACAGATGGGTTGACCCGCACTAGATATTAGTGCGTCCGCACTCATGAATTTTCTGTGTTGGTTTGAATTTCTCGAAAACTGTCTAAGTATTGAGTGCGGGTGACTGACCCGCACTGGATTTGAATGCGGACGCAGTGCGCTCAGACTTTTTCTATGTTTGGCTGAGGTACTATATTGAGTGCGAATGGGTTGACCCGCACTGGATATCAGTGCGTCCGCACTCATCAATTTTCTGTTCTTCTGAAATTCTACCAAGTACTGAGTACGGGTGATTGATCCGCACTAGATTTGAATGCGGACGCATTACACTTGGATTTTCTGTGTTGAGTTGCTAAAATTCGGTTAAGTGCTAAGTGCGGGTGGCCGATTCGCACTGAAATTGAGTGCGTCCGCACTCAGAGGGCCTTTTAACCAAAATCCCAAATTTTCTCTTTTTCTTTCTCTCTTCCCCTCCGTCCCTTTCCCCTGCATTGTGTGTTCCGCCAAAGAAAGAAGAAAAAGAGAGAGACTCTCCTCTCTCTCTCAAACCACTAAATCTCTTGGAAAATCGAAGGTGGAACCGGAAAATTGGTCGTAGATCTTATCTAGCTCCCCCATTTGGTATTCTCTTCTCTCCTCTCTTTTCACAAAATTCAAATTTTCACCATTACTAGGATTTTTGCTCTAAACCCGAGATTTGTGTTTAAATTGTTAGTAATTTATCTCCATTGAGCTTCCTTGTTGTTTATTTGTCAATTCTTTTCTCAATTTCATCCCGATTTTAGAGTTTCATTTCTAGGATTTTTGGTACCAAATCAGAAATTTGAAAATGTTGTTGAATGGTTAGGCTAATTCGACCAAATAGACTCGTAATCAGTAAACCTCTCCCTCAACCTTGACATCTAACGATTAATTTGAATTTTGACCAAATTAGGGTTTAATTAATTGGCAAATGAAAATGTTGCGAGAACCAAAATAGTGAGACGGTAAATGAGTATACCTATAAATTGACCTTATTAGAATTGTATATGGTTAAAGGACCTAAATATAAATGTGTGAAGTTTTAGAGATTTTTAGTAAGAAATAAGGAATCAAATGAATCGGTACGAAAGCATAGGAATTGGTTAAGAAAGGTATAAGACATTACTAAACTCGAGTAAGCATCTCGACCATTATACCAGAATTAAACCAAGTGTATATGTAATTTTGGGTACGCTCAGTCGAGCAAGGATTCATAGGACATTTCGAGATGTCTAATCCATAGTTATGCGATACGCTCGTCGCAAACATGTGAGGGATTCTTGGACGTGTTTGATATTTCATTTTTAGAAATTAAATTCTTTATTCATTTGTCATGTTGAATGTCTGATTGTGTATCATTGAATTGCGTAAATCATTTGCATAGCCCAATTAAATAAACTCGAATTGACGTGACTTGAATGATTTGCATGCTTGTATGGTTATCAGTTGTGTCAATCTATATGATCTGATTATGGTTGAGAGTCACCACAAATTGCTGATTGAGAATGTACATGTGAGTGGATTCACGAAGTTGAGCTGTGTAGCTGACTTGGATCCAAGGAATTTGCAAAGTTGAGCTGTATAGCTAACTTTGAGCCCTGGATTCTTCTAGCGCTTCAGGTAAATGGCCCTCAGTTTTTCTAGTACTGGTTGAGATGAGGGGTAAATGATTATATTGATATGTGGATTGAAATAGTGGGTGACAAGTGTAACGTCTGTGACTCGGGGGCATTTTTCTATGTGTTAATGCGTTTGGACGATCAATTGAATAATATGACAATTGGAATGATTTCAAAGTGGATTTTCTTTATATGACTTGAACCAAACCTTAATAAATGGTTAAGTCAAGCAATTACAGATGAGTGTTAGATAAAGGGTCCAACTCGGTGGAACGTTTGTAGGTGTCAGTAACCCTGAAAACGAGAGTCAGATAAAAGAATCCAGCTCGATTGAACATCTGTAGTTGCTACAAACCCTAATAAATAAATGGGTTAAGCCAAATATGTGTTTGTTTGAAATTTATCTTGGAAATTCCATTAAGTTGTGAATCATTTGATTAATTGTTGTCAAGCATATGCATCCCTTGAATTATGAATATGTATCTATTTGAATTATTACTGTATGGGTTTCATTTTTTAATATGGAGTTTGATTACAAGTCCAATAATCTAACTGTGGCAAATTCGCACTGAGAATTTATTCTCGCCCCCACCCTTCGGATTATTTTACAGGTTCTGTTGCGACTGACTCCGAAAAGGCACGCGAGTAGTAGGCCTTTGGTAGTATACCTTTATATGACTCTAGATATATATTTTGTTGTATAGTTCTAGGTTAGGCTTTATGGTTGGTATCCGGATGAGATACTTTTAATGTATTATACTTTGACTAGACTCGTGTATTTGGATTATATTATTTTGAACTTGTTTTATATTTCTATGTCGTGATTGTCTGAGTGAAATGTTAATTACCTTGTAAACTTACATGGTGTTATATGCTTACGGTGGAGCACTGTTGCAACCCATGGTTGCAGGATGTGACAAAAAGTCTAAATTTTTTTAGACACTTACTCGTAATCACATCATCCTTCTTTGATCTCCTCCATTCATTCCATATAAGTGGCATCATCATTTATATTCATTCTGATTTTGCATGCCCAACTGAGAAGGCTTATCTTTTACGCACAGCAGAGTCGCATGAAATCTCAAATTGTGTTACATGTGAATATATATGTGATTCCCTCATATTTCTATTCTAATTCTCATTATTCCTGATTTGAAAATTTTTTTTGACATGTCCATCAACCATAACAATAAAAAATATGTACAATTTTTTTTTTATAATATATCTTTATTGTAACGTATAAGCACAATACTAATAATTTTATTAATCATTTTCTTATCTCTTCTAACATTAAATGTAAGCAGCCTACCCCTCGAAATTTTTTTCTCTTTTTCTTTTGACTAGATTTTTCAATGGGTCTTGTCTATTTTTGGATTTAATTTTGCCTATCTCTGAATTCAATTCAGAGTAGGAATTGTCAATTCAGACTTCAGAGATGGTTTGTGGATTGTTTAATCTAACTAGAAAATAAATATATTTTTAAATTTTAGATCAATTCGGAGTAGTGATTTCCCTCCACTCAATTAATACCAATTGTTTTAGAAATTACAAGTAATTGTTTTAGTAGTTTTGGTATCAATTAGTAATTTATTAAAAATTACAACCGATTCGATAGACAGAGATGCAATTTGGTAGGCGGGTTGAGGCGAGAAGAGAATTATCGAGGCGATACAAATCCGAACCCGTTAAGAAAAAAATACCCGAACCCAATTGCTGCCCACCCCTGACTCAAATCCTGGCTATACCACTGCTTATAAGCAAATATTTTTATATGAAGATTTATATAATTCTTCTGCGATTTACCATTTTACCCCGCTCGCCAACGAAAAACCTTCACGTCTCCATTTTCTTTTTCTTTTTTTAATTAGTGCTAAAGCGAACCACTAAAAATAGACAACCTGAAAATTTGTGTTATTATTTCTGACACTGGTGGACAGATTTTGAGTTCAGATCCGGACTATCTGATTGTAATTTCAGACCAATTTGATTTGAGGTGGAAAAAAAAAATGTATGCGATGGTCCGGATACAAACTCAAAAATCAAAATTTAAATGAATTTAGGTGATATGAATTATGATTGTCTTGCAATCAACCTCATCATCTATTAATCATGCAACATCTTTATAAATCCATCTAATTATAATATCAATTATTTGAAGTATGTAGTCCACGAAACTTTGCTCGATGCTCCTTGAAAATATATTAGTATGTGCATATGCGAATTAATTTTTTTTGTCGGTTCATCAACATATATTCCATAATTGTATAGCATCCTCCTTTTGTGCATCCTCCCTTTTGTGCTTCTAACATGCATCCTCCTCTCATATTTTTTTTATTTTGAACATTTAAATAGTTGATTTGAATCTTCCATCGTGTTCTTCATATTAAAATGTGTTTGGAGACCAAATTTTACATTTTTTGGAAATTTTTTACTATTTTTTCAGAATTTTTGAAAATCATCACTTTGTTGAATTTTTTATTATTGTTTAGTTTAATTAAAAATTCTTAAAAAATAGTAAAAAAATTTCCAAAAAATATAAAATTTGGTCTCCAAGTACATTTTATTATGAAAAACACATTGGAAGGTTCGAATTGACTATTTGAACTTTGAAAATGAAGATATGAGGAGATAATGCACATTAAGAGCACGAAAAGATGGTGCATTTTAATCTTCCTCTTTTCTCTTACATAAATTGACAATTTGTATAGCATTATCTAACAAAATTTGTTTAACTTTGATGTTTATGCTTTCGGAGTCCGTGCATTAAGGCAATAAATAAAATGCGGTTAATTTGACAATTGAAAGGCATTAATTAGTAATTGATGAAATTAACATGCATATGTCCACAACATATGTAGACACATTTATTCAATATTTCACAATAAAATAAAATAAAAAGTGATAATATATATTGTATAAAATAATTAATTCTGGTAGACGTAGACTATAATAACGTGGGACAAACACAAACTGCAAAATTAAATTGATGAATGATGACAGCTCAATTTATTTTGTATTAATTAATGATCCGCAACTAAACTAAGCAGACATATATATATATATATGTGTGTGTGTGTGTGAAATATGATTGAGATCGATATGAGACAAGATCACATGCATTTTAGCTAGCTAGCCTAGCTAGCTAGCTGCACACGATTATATTGTATTTGATTTTGACTCCATCCATCGATCACCGGACCATGCAGCTGCATCTGCATGCATGAAGGGACCACAACCACAACCACAACCACAAGGATCGATCACATATCTCTTGATTCTAGCTCTCTGCCAAATTGTTAATCACTTCATACTATATTATATGACCACGCGTACTCACCTCAATTAATGTTACTCTTCTTTACAAAGATATATGCACAAGAAAATAAATTCTTTAGAAATTAATTAAGAGTTGTTCGATTAATTCATGATATATATGTGAATGTCATGACCTCAGGACATCAGCTTAATTTGAACAACAACAAACTTAACGATCATCAAAAAGGAGACTACGTACGTTACGTAGCTCAATATATAGTATCAAATGATCAAAACAAAATGACACCACACATCAAAATTTAACTCAGTAAATTAAGGCACGACTTTATATTTCTAAACCTAAGACCATATTATGTTCGATCGTAAGGTACGTGTTGTAAGTCGTTGAATGAACTCTGTTAATTTAGATCGTTTAATAATTAATTAAGATTGAATATATAGCAGCAACCAAAATAAACTCTCTTTGTAGAATAGCTGGAAGCAGGAAAGTAAGAAACGACAAAATACACACAGAAATAATATTCTATTATAATGATTAAATAATAATTTCATAATATCTCACAACCCCTCCGAAACGGAATCATCCGTTGCTCGATATGTATATAATTCATATCCGAGCAAGTTAGTTAGAATGTAATATGTTAATTAAAAAATAATTTGCGACCATAATTTTGAAATTGTATTAAATTAATTTAAAAATTCTATTTACTTTATTAAGTAGATGGATTATTGACTTTGTATTAACTAAATTCAAAACTTTCAAAAAAAATTATGTACATGTATTTTTCATAAAAGTATATTGATTTTAACAGTTTGAATTTATTGTTTGAAGATAATTCTATATGATATTTGGAGTTGTGCTCATCAACCTTTCTTGCTGAACACATCACATCATAACTTTGCTCTTCATATATGGTCATTTACCAATATAAAATACGTAACGTATTGCATCATCATATTTATACAACGTATCTATATTCTTTTGAAATTGTTACATTGTTGTATTTGCAGGAGTGGACCCAATGTATACTAGGGGAGCAGTCACTCCCCCTGGATTTTGAATTTTAATGGATATCTATCGGTTTTGACCGACTTTGACTCTCTCTGAAATTTGTTTTGTCTCCCTCTGTAATTCTAATTTGTATTTCGGATTAAATTTAGAGTTAAAATTAAAATATTTTTTTAAATTATGATTGATAACTAAAATTGTAAATTAGAGTGTCATAAATTATAAGTCAGAGTATTGGAAATTATAAGTTAAAACATCATTTTTATATAGTATCCGATTAGTTAATGGGTTTGAACCTGATTAACTATTTAAATTCTATTCTTGGCCCATCTAGTATAAGGCAGTATCAATTGGAAATCTTCATTTTTATATTATGCACGTAGTTGTCCTGATCTGTCAACAGCTGAGATTGAAAGATAAATTTTCAAATTAAATATCAATTCTCCAATTACATAATTTGTCTTATTTTGATTAAATACATCTTATTATATATGTAGAAATCTAAATTTACTTAAAAATATACTCGCAACACAAACTGCTACATGGTTTATCACATAAAATTTAAATAAATTTCTAACAGTCCGTTTCCTTATTTTTATTTACAATTATTTTTAATTCTTATAATTAAATTGTTTCCTTATTTCTTAACAGGAAAGTTAATCGTCAGAGGAGAAAAAAAAAAGGAAAGTGAATCCGAGGAGCAAAACAGGTAAGGCAGAAAAATTAGAAAGTGAAAATCATATTGGAGTGGAGGTCTCAAGACATTTTTTTTCACTTTTTTCTGAATTGATCAGGTTTGTGTTTGATTCATTGACCATTTGTAAATTGTTAAACTGTTGTTCATTAAATAAAAATTTATTTCACTTTTATTCTAAATTCAGAAATGTTAATTTTGCTTTCATGCTAAAATATTAATATTTTATTCCTCTAATCATGATATCTATTAGATTATTAATTTTTGCATAAAAATGAATTATGTCAAGAATTATTTGTGTATAAAATTACGGAAGAGAAGATTTTTTATTATATAATCTATGAGAGAATATGAGAAAATATTTATGAGGGTAATGAGGAGCCTTATTTTTTATTTTTAATATGAAGATTGTGCAAACAAAATCGACATTTAGGTAATATATATTATAAAATATAATCCTAATTTTACTTGCTTCTTATAAAATTGTGCAAATAAATATTATTTGTTATTTAAGGAATGTTATTGTCATTTATTCTAATTTTTTTATAAAAGTATGTCATTTTGTATAATATTTTTTTTTGCTCTCTTATAATATGTGGCGATGCAACGCACAAACACGATATATTTGTGTATCAACTTGCAAGTGCTTATCCATTAGACTATTAATTATACACGAGTATACAAATGTCATGCAACAGATTGGTCCATCATGAATAATTTCTAAGCAATCCGTTTCATTATTTCTCCTTACAACTATCTTCAATTCTTACAATTAAATTATTTTATTATTTTTCCATTTGTCAAACCAATATAATGGATCATATTAACAGCAACAAGAAAAACGAAACCCCCTGCCATCCAAAAGTTAGGCCCCATTGCATATGTCTGAATTGAGCTGATCTTCACGGTTAGTTTTTACCACAACACATCTGGTTCATATTAATGAAAAACACGAGGTTGAGGAAAGTGCTGTTATAAAATTATTATAACACTGGAATGCTTCTCATAAATTGATGCATGATCGATCGATGTTTACCAAACCAGAATTTAATTTATTATTGATTGATTATGTAATATAAGTATATATGGGAACCTAAATATAATGCACGTCCTACTTAAAATAATTTCATGATGTGCATTATTCAAATCAGAAATCTTTCAATATATTAAAAGACCAAAAGTTGAAGAACTAACATTAATTCTAAGTTTGTAGTCAATGCGAACATTCAATCGGACCCGGAATTCTACCAAACTACCAAAGAATTGCTGATCAACGCGTTTTTTTATATATAATAAAAAAAATTCATAGCATATTTTTTTTTTTTATTTGTTTCATGATTAGTACATGTGCGGTGTGCCTCTCCTCTCCCTCTTTTAAGATAATAATAACTAGACCTGAGTGTGGTTATTGTGCTACAATTTATAGATTGGTTAAACAGTAGAAAAATAGATACAAAATGAGAAGAAAAGGTTGTATTATTGTTTGAAAATAGGAGGAAATTAATTTTGATCCTGCAATTACGTACTCAGCCGCTCACTAGACCTTTGAACAAAAACAAGTTGAAACTTACGACCAAAATCATGGACTGTGTCTGTATTATATATTTAATTATTTTTATATTGGGAATAGTGGAATAGTGGAATACACACACACACACACACTCCAGTGACTCCACTCCTCTTAAATTAAAAGCTGTAACGGAAGAAATATTCGTTCTAGTACGGTACCTATCATGGATGGAATACCTATGCGGTGACTGTATGTATCTCGCAATCAATCAAGAAAATTACAGTAAAATTAGGAAAAAGGAGTTACTAAAAATAAGCATTTACAGTTACAGTTACAGTTACAGTTACAGTTACAGTGGATTTAAAATTAATCTGCTGTCACGTTTTTTTCCGAGTGTGGCCGCGTTAATTTAATGAATGTTACAGTCCTGTCCTTTCCTACCAGTTATGAACAGAAGAGTCAAGAAGAGGAGAGGAGAGTACCAACCAAATACCCTGTTCCTGTTATCACTTATCACAAATTCACAATTCACAATTCACAATTCACATGGTCACACGAAACAGTAATAAGTTAGGTCTCCACTCTCTTCCCAATTTTTTCCTGTCATCCCGTTGTCCTTTGGGAATCCTGATCCTCTGTGGCAGACTATAAAATGACTAGTATGGGAAGGACAGTCGGCAAGGGTGTAAGGACAATAACACACGACATGATGTGCTTGTACTGCCACATAGAAATCTGGATTGCTCTCTGGTAATTCGTAAGTCGTAAGTCGTATCGGACCCGGCGCGGCGACAACAGATGAACAGATAGCATCATAGCATAGCAGGACCTCTCCAGCTCACTTCCCTGGGATTGGGATTGGGATTGGGATTCCCCTCTTTGGATTTTTTGAGGAAAAGCCCTCCATTTTCTCTTCCAAGTCTCAATCCCAATCTAACCACAGCAGTAGCAGACCCCTATTTAGTATTTCAGCCTTTTCCAAATACACCTCCGTTCAACTTCAACCCTTCCCTGCTGCTTCTTTCCTCTTCAAAGTTCAAACCCTCTCTCTCTCTCTCTCTCTCTCTCTCAAAGCACAGCCGATGCATCTACTCCCATCCCGCCGAGGCACGGCTCCTCGGAACACCGCATCCCCCATCAATAGTACCTCTCTCTACGAGACCCACCTAGGTTTGGTTTCTCTCACTTGGTCCCGCGCTTTGTTCAGTCTCTCCCTCTCCGCCGATCTGCGCCTTTCAGCCACCACCGCCACCGCCCCCGCCTCGACCACTAGCTCTTTTGGGAAACACGATTTTGAAGAAGACGAAGAGGAAGAAGAACACGACAACTGTTTTAAACTTCGCACCAGGTTTTGGCTTTTCTGGAAGCACAAGGGATTGAAGCGGTTCCAATTTGGGAAGAGATGTGTGGAGATTGTATGGGATCTCAGGCGGGCCCACTTCCCCGCAGCCGGTGGTCCTGAACCAGTGTCCGGATTTTATGTGGCACTCGTTGTGGATCACGAGATGTTGCTGATAGCTGGTGATATGGTTGAGGATGCTTACAAAAGAACAAAATTACTACGCAACATCGATGATGCGGCATTAATTTCAAGGAGAGAGAATGCAATCATGAAGGACTATACATACAGAACAGTGGCGCGATTTGGGGGCATGGAGCGGGAGATCTCAATCCAACTCAGCCCTGAGAAAAGCATGGTGATGGAAATTAATGGAGACCAGGTGTTGCGCATCAGGCGGTTGCGGTGGAAATTCCGCGGTTGCGAGAGGGTCCAGACTGAAGATGGGTTCTCGATTCAGATCTCGTGGGACCTGCATGACTGGTTATTTGGGCCATGCCTGGAGCTGGGTCCCAGAGAAGAGACAGCGCATGCAAGGTTTGTGTTCAAGTTTGAGAAGCCAGTGGGGCCTGAGTACTATGAGGTTAAGGAGCTTGGGTGGGGGTATTTTGGGAAGTCAAATTGGAGCTGGAGTAGTAATAGTGAGAAAGGGAGGAAGAAGAGCTTCTCATCAATGACGTCATCGATGACGTCTACGTCAAGTGTGTCTTCGTCAGTAATGGAATGGACGACCACTGAGGAGATGGAGATGCGGAGAGGTGAAGCATTCTCACTCTTGGTGTATTTGTGGAAGAGGAGATGATTGGTTTTGTTGGTGATCAATTTTTGGGTACTGATTCTTTTGTATCTTCTTTGATGACTACTGATTAGTTCATGGATATAGTTCACTAAAAAAAAGGAGTAACAATAAGATGGCACATCAAAAGAGAAATTTTGTCATTTGTTAGGCATATTATGCTATTTGTAGAAAGCTTAGGATCATCTCTTCATGAAATCAGTTTAAGTCTGATGATTTGTTGTGTTCCAATTCATTCTTAAACCTGCTGACTGTTGCAATATCTTGCCAAGAAATATATATCAAGAATGCACAGGGCTAGCTTCTCTATGACTCTATGCCAGCTGCTTGAATACGCCTTATTCAGTCTTGCGGCAGTACCCTTCTGTGTTGGTCTACTCAATGCCTTTCTTATATTTCTTAATATTTTCTTCTTCTTTTTTAATTAGTTTAACCCCCCTCCTTTGATATCTACTTCTTGGAATCAACCAGGATTGATTGCTATATAAAGAGCTTTCTTGACCCCCAACTGTCCCAATTTACGGACCAGAAAAGGTCTGGTTATTTGACCCAAACCATTAATGGAGTAAAATGCATGCCCTGTAAAACCTTGGATTTCACATTATAGTTCGCCGATTTGTTGCAATTTCAGTGTCCTCTAACTGTCAAGTGTCAGGCAGCCAGTTGAATTTTGGATTTTCCATGTAAAAATTGCTCAGGCTTTTGGTACCAGATATATGTTAAGTGTCAGGGAGTTTTAGAAATGTACCGGAGACTAGAGATCATGAGAGCAATTAATTTATAAACGACATTCTGTTGCTAAACCACTCTTTGTTTAATCTAATCTAAACTAAGAAAACGACAGTTTCGACCCGGCCACAATAGAAATGGGTTTGAAAATTCTGCAAGTATATACAGGCTGTTATTTGTCTCTAGATTTGTTTGGCTATTACAAAACACACTGCATTGCCTGTTAATTTTCCTCTAGTCCTCATCAGCAGTGGGTACATGCCAATGCCAATTTTCAGATTTTTCAGGAAAATATTACTTGTATAATTTGCAAGGGGAATAGCCTTCATAAATTTTTGTATGCATCAGATGACATTAATAAAGTTTCAACCTTGTTGAAAATCTTAGTAAATAAATTAATAATAAACATTTCAATTAGAAAATTCGATTAGGCATGAAATTTGCTAGAGATAAGAATGGGTCGAGAAATAAAAATGAAATGAGAGTTGCTTGAAAAGAAAAAAAAAGAAAAGAAAATATACTAGTAGTCTAATTATTCCCTCCATTATTCCAACTATTCTCACACTAACCCGAACATCAGTATTTTCCACTATTTTCATTACTAACCCGAATAGTACTAATTTTATTCACTTTGAAGAAATATTTTAAAGTCTAATAAGGAGTGTGATAAAATACATGACGAAAACACGACGGTAAGTACAACTTTTAACAGAGCACGCATGCAGTCGAACACCACCTGAGATTTAGCTGAAAGACTGGAATCAAAGATTGATATCCAGGGCCAGAGCCAGACATTGCTGGTCGATTGAAGATTATTACCAATTTATTTGTGCAGTTCATGTATTATGCATTTGGTATCTTGTTGATTACTTTGTCAAAATCCAAAATACTTTGTCTATCAAGTCGTGATTTCGATCAGACGGTTTACGACCGAATTTAATACATCTTTTATACGACCTCCTGCACAACATTCAACATAGTAAAAGAAAAAAAATCCGTCCTTTCCTTTTCTTTTCTTTAATTTAATCATATTTAAAAAGGTCAAATATAATATCTACAGAACAAGCAAAGAACCTACAGTTATATCTATTTCCATACTTTAATAGCACCATCTCGACTGCTAGATATCAACAGCCTTTGATTCAACTTGACGGATGCCAAGGACAGCACCGCGTCTCGGTGATAACTGGCCGGGTCATTAGCCACAACAGCAAGCAAAGCCTTTTGTGTTAGCTTAGATGTTGATTGTCTCTTGTTCATCTCCTGTCAACCAACCACAAACATGTATTCTATAACCATTCACATTCAAAAAATGGGGTCAAACATCACCAAAATATGCATGACACCTTTATAACCAAACCTATATTTTTTTTTTCATATCACATATTATTTATTCAAATCGACTGTTTTTTCATTAACACCCCTATTTAAACTTAGATGGCCATTTTTGCATGATAACTTATCAGTGGTACTTTTGATGGTATTAACCAGGAATGCGCATCCTCTGAGATATCTCACATTTTGCGTGACTTTTTGGAAACTCTTAACCGTTCAAAGACGTAATGCACGAATCTCAAAGCTCAAATAATACTGGCCCCCTGCACTATCCCCGAATAGGCACCGGACACGTTGGTCACGCAAAATCTGAGATATCTCAGAGGATACGCACCCATTAACCAGACCACCACCAGACTATTTCTTAAAATATTTTTTATAAAACTTGTGCTCGACTCGTTAACAAATGGGTGCATAACAAGTGCATTTAACACAATTTGGATTTTGTACATTTTTCGCACTTAAGACAAGCAGGGCTGATGCTTTGTTTAATACATGGTGACATATGTGGTGCAATGGAAGTGATGGACAATCCCAGGGCAAGCCAGCCCTGGGCAACAGTTAACATGCCTCTTTAAAATAGTGTTCCAGAGGTCTGAATACCAGAGTATTATTTAATTCTAACATTACAAAAATGAAATTACCTGGACAACTTGTACACCAAAGCTTGACCGAACATCATAAACAGCATCATTCCCAATTCCCTTTGCTGAGGGACCACAGACACAGTAACTCCGCTCAGGACTGCATTTAATTATTACACATTAAACAAAAAAAAATTGCTTTGCACAGAAGTTCCAGAATAAGTTTCCTACAAGCTCGTCTCTTACTGAGAGAGGAGTGGAAAAATATATATGCTCTTGTAAGTACCTAGCATGATCCCAGTAGCGTATCCTCACATCGGTACCAGCAGTCAGTATGTCTCCACCAGGCAAAGGAAGCAGTGACCTCACACCTGGGAAGCGAGGAGACGGCTCATTCAAATCCTCAATTCTGTATTTGGAAGTTGTGCTCCTCAGATCTTGCCTCGAACCAGACTTCATTGTAGGCCTCGTCTGTGCTCTTGGTACGTTTGATATCTCAGCTTCATTTTCCATGCTTGCCGTTCTAAGCACCTATGCATAAAAATGTGGGTCTATTTGATAATTTTGCTTGTATTAAATATGATACTTTGGGGTGTTTGCACAAAGCATTGAAATGGCATGATGCAGGGTAAAAACAAGTGCATCTTTATTTAATATAATAGATGGATAGGCTATGAATTACCTGATGGCAGCTCCCATTCTCAGCATTCCAAAGAGACACCTCATTCAAGCCAGCTGCAATATAAACCAATGACCATCCACCCGACAAAGTCACCGAGTTTGCTTGTGGCACAAACAAACACATCTTCTCCACAGGACTCACTGTTGAGTAGTTCCACGAGTTAACTGGTACCAAAAACCTCATGTCCCATAATGTAAGCACGCCTCTTGAAGAACCTGAGACAAACCAATTCCCACATGGTCCCACAACAAGAGATGTTATATAACCCTCCTCCGGTGCCAACCTGAATTTCCATGCATCAGAGTTTGACCTTATGTCCCAGATGTGGATGCCACACTGTCGCATGCTGAACATCACTGTCTGGCTGAAGCTGTCATTGGCGGCACAGTTTATGAGGCTGACAATAGGGCCCTCACAAATGTCCCTTTTCTTCACATCAGTTATACCAGAATATCTCTCCACAGCACTGCCTAAACCTCTAGAAACATAATCAACAGAGAACAGGTGCAGAGTTCCATCACTGGCGCCAGCTACCACCGGGGCAGTTCCACGTAGCATCTCTGCACAAAGTGCACGGGCCCCACCACCACCTAGGCCATATGTCAGCCTCGACCTAAATGAGATGTCCTTTTCCAGCTTCCTGGTATCCCATATCCTGACAGTTGAGTCATCAGAGGCACTAACAAGGAATGCCTGATCATTCGACACAGCCACATCATTCACAGCCAAACGATGCTCCTGCAGGTGGGCCACCAGTACACCACGGGGCCTCCACCCAGTCAATGATGGTGTCCCCACCATGTCAGACTGGGAAGCATCATCATCTCCTCTAGAAATATTTAAGGAGCTTCCCTTCAGGCCAATGTCATGAATACTGATATCTTGGAATTTACTCGCAGTGATGTAAGAACTGTCACTGTCTCTCTCCCCGTCCTTTTTGCCTCTGACGTCTTGATTGGAGCTAGATTTGATGATTGCACTGGAGAGAGAACTAGAGATAAGCTTTGGCGGTACAGAGCTGGATAAGCCCCCCAGAGGTCTGTTGACAGGTTGCAACCATGCCATGCCAGCTCCCACAGAAGCTGCTCCAATAGCACGTTTGTCAATGCAAACAGAGTAGATCGGTAGACCTTCAGATGGCACTTCACAGAATGAGGTATTCCCAGCAGCCATTTGAGGGGAAACAAGGCTAGAGAACTGCATCTTACCAGCCGAAACCAAGTCCTTTGCATCCCTTGATGGTTGCTTAGGAGGTCTACCTTTGAAGCTCTCATTTGTTACTTTTTTACTATTATTTTCTATAGTTTCCCACTGGTTCAAGAAAGACGTGCTATTGTACCATATTTTCCTTTGCCTCTCGAGCATGTCAGAGCTGTTCCTTGCATCCTCTAAAACTTGGTAAAATACCTGTTTTGGCACTGCAGGCTTCAGAGATGCAAGTAGAGATGCCTCGGAAGAAAACTTCGCCGGCTCCCTCATGAAGAAAGGCCTTACAAGAGGAGAGAGATACACAAACGAATCAACAGGACCCAAGCTCTCGCTACAAGCCGCAAGAAAGATGACAACCGACCTTCTCACCCATTGGATCGGATAGCTCAAGAGAGGCCTTGCTTTCTCAATCAAACCTAGAAGCACGGTTTTTCTCAAGAGACCACTTTTACAAAGCATGGATAGACAATCAAGCACATTAACTATGACAGCCTACATTTCATCACTTAAAGCCGGTTCAATGTAAGGCAAGAGGTACTCCTCCACACTTCTTTGGCCCACAAAACAGGCGACATACACAAGCTGCTCATAAAAGGTTGCACGTAACTGGTCATCCCGGTCATTTAAAAATGCTGGGAGGATGGGAAGTAGAAAATCATTGCTTTGTCTATGACCAAAGAAATAACACAAGTAGCCTACATCCCTCAAGAGGGCCCTGCGTACATTAGGTGTCTGCCTGGGTCCCATCACCAGCTCTTGCACAGTTTCTGATAAGGACCTCCTCAAAATACCCAAATGCCCTTGACTTTTGATAGCAAACCGATATGCAGTAATGGCAATCTTGTAGATATTGCTTGCATAGCATATTCTAACGCTCTCCTCGGAATCATCTGGAAGCATAGAAAGCATTGGCAGAATATACTCAGGAAATATCATGGCATCACTTGGTGGGAAATCTTGTACAAGGGACAGGACATCATACAGTGTATCTAACGCAGCGCAACGCACAACAGCCGTAGATCAGAGAGCATGGCAATTACGTAGGGGACCACATGCTGGAGGCGGTCTTCATCGTCTATGTAAAGAGACGCAGCCCGCAATAGGAGAAACCCAGCTCGTCTCAGTTGAGGCTGCTTCATGTTCCTCATACATGAACAGAGAAGTGATGCGATGAGCACCATCCCCTCACATTTTGTATTGAAACTCTTGCTGTGAAAGAAGGTTATGTCGTAATTATCTGATGTGGTATCATAGGAGGACACTAAGGAATTTAGCTCAGTTTTCAGGATTCTTCTCATCTGAGGTATCAGTTCAGTTTCTCTGTTTAGGCCTGTTAGCTCAGTAGAAAAGTGTTGCTTGGAAGAAGAGCTGGATCGGTATTGCAGTGTATTTCCCTTTGCTGGGGATGTATTTGTGTAGGTCTGGTTGGACCTCTGTTCGACTTCTTTGAGAAGGGTGTTCAAATCTCCTACAATTTGAATGTGATCAGGAGGTGCCTTCTCCAACCCAGGGTTAAACTTGTTCTGATTTAGTGAGTTATTGTTGGATTCAGAGATTAGGTTTCCAGTTGGTTCAGTGGCAGCCTTTGTAATCATCATTTGCTCTTTCAGCCTTAGAAATGCCTCTGGGTCAACGCAACCTACAATGAATAATAAGAAGTAAGAAAAAGTCAGCACTGGGAGTCAATGTGACCTATAATCATTATATAATATGAAAAAATCAGCACTCCTTTGCAAATAGAAAAATAACAATTACTAACCCTTGTATCGGGGTCGAGTGGAATTAGGCATGAGAAGAACTTGTGCAGGAAAGGGGAGAAGTAATTTGGAAAAATGACAGATGCATAGTTTTGCAAGTAGCTTGCACATGACAGCCTAGATTCTGGGTCTAACTGGATCATGTGGAGTATCATATTTTGAATTCCAACATCTTGAATCTGCACCACGGAAAAAAAAATATATATATATAAAGCAATAATTATAACAGCAATCTCTGTTGCAGTACTAATGAGACCAATTTGAAGGATTCTGTGCTTCCAGTTTATATTAGCGAAGAATTGATAGAAGAAAAATGCACACAGAACAAATAAGCTAAAGGATAAAGCAGAACTAATATCCTAAAAAATAAAACAAGAAGAACAAATATCCCAACAATTTTTTAAAAACAGAAACAGACAAATCAAACCTTTTCCAAGATAGGTCTGGGATCGAATTGTCCTCGGCGATAGGCAAGAAGCTGAGAAAGCTCAAAAAGTGGTTGGCCCTCTAGAAATAGCTCAGCAATAACACACCTAAGGGTACCCATAAAGAATGTAAGTGTAAAAATATTTTTGTCACAAATACATAAAAAAGGAAGTATGTTGTTTTAGCAATTCCCAGAATGTAATTATTTGTTTTGAAATGAGCACCAGACAACTTATTGTAATGCTCAGGAAGGATTCATTATAGCAACTATCAAATGCCTATCAAAAACATGTTCATTAATTCAAAGCTTATAACCAACAGCAAGAATAAAATAAATAGTTTACCCAACTGAGAATATATCCATAGAAGGCTTTAGAGGCGCATCAGGTGCAATACTTGCCTCTCCTCCATGTTCATAGAATCTCTAGAATATGATAAAATTTTGAGTGGGCAGGGATTGAAATAATAAAATATTTATCAATAAAAAAAATTAGAAAGGGATGAAAAGAATGTACTTCAGGTGCAAGATAGCAACGCCTCCTTCCACCAGTATCAAAAAAGAAAGAGAAATCTGACGGGTCATCATCTGGGACGTAAGTCGGTTTAAATGATGCAAAGTCTGTGAGGTAGAGCCAATTCCAGGAGGTGACAAGTACATTCTCGCATTTTATGTCACCTGAAAATGAAAAGATAAGAATTGTGAAAAATGAAAAATAAATCTAATTACTATTTTGCCAATAGAAAGGCAGGCTAGCACTCATACCATGGCAAACTCCCTTGCTATGGCTCTGCTCCACTGCACATAATAACTGCACGAAGCAAATGAGCTAAGTCCACAACCATATCTGGAAAGCAACAAAAAATAACCTTACGTAAACACCCAACCCTGACAAGTGTTTGGTTATCTATGCTGTTTACCCTTGAAAAAGATTTGTACAAACACCAAATGAAAAGGTTTAAACACACAAACTCTGATCATGTACAACTGCACTCAATAATTACAGTTCTGGTGCCAGTACACTGATGGGTAGCATCCTGATGACCCTACACAATTATTGATTTGATACTTTCTTGGGCATGTTTGTATGTGCTTACACTTAATTGCTCTACTTAATAGTAACTAAAATACAGGTACTCATGTTACTATACATTTTCCAATTGAATTGCATCTACAAAGATACAACTAAATATAAAAAGAAAGAACAGTAATGTACCTGAAAAGCAATCCATTTCTTCTCAATAAAACTGAGGAAAGGACGTGGGCTTAACCGGTCATGTAGGTTGCCAAAGAAATACTGCCTCAAGAGGTAAGCTGCCTTATCTGTCTCAAGCCAAACCTAAAACAACCAAACTAAAGATGAAAGCAACAATATTATAGTGAGAACACAGAACTGCATACACATGTCAAGAAAGTATTACCTGGAAAGGCCATACGTGGGGCTGCTGAACATTTTGAAATATGTCCCTGATTTCCACCAGCCTTTTCTCATACTCCTATATGGCATGGAAACTTTCTGGCATGAGTACTGTTCTTGAAAAATGATGATCAATTTAAATATTGATGAAGCTCCATTATAAAAATTTGACTATACCTTGAGTGGAAGGGGGTCGCCTCGCTTAAAATATACTTTTACCAACACTAGACCTTCATCATGCTTGCAGAGTACGGACTTAAGAAATCGGCCACGACCAACAACCTGAAATAAAAATAAATAAAAACAATAAGTAATTGTTAACACAATTAAAATTGTAGGAAAAAGGTAAGAAATGAACATCTGACCTCTACTAGCACGAGGTTATAGGTAGTGGGGAGCTCGTGAAGATAGTACTCGGTGGCTGAACCTTGTGTGGTCCGTGCAATTTTATTTCCCATGTCTTGCCTCTCTTTCCAGACCAGACTATTGTGACTATCGTTGCAAGTAGACTTCAGCGACCTTAGATAATATTATTTTCCATTTATTATTATTATCATAGAAGAAAAGACTATTGTGACTATCGTTCCCAGACTACTGGTTTGGGATTGGGAGGAAGAACGAAAACTCACCCACCTCACCGGCTTCTTCCTTTCCTTTCCTTTCCTTTCCTTTCCTTTCCAAGGGGGCACGCCAGCGCTTGATGATCGGAAAGCAAAATTTGGGATAGCGTGCAACCAATTGATTTGCTTTGTGTTTCGTTCATTTATAAATTATAAAGGCCCGTGGTTATTTACGGCCACGGGCTGACAAATGGCTCAAATTGATAAACTAAGCCCATAGGCCATAGTACATCCTATAGTTGTTTTACAAGCCTCACGTCACGCACAAACAAAGCTAACATCATTTTTTTTTTTTTTATTGCATTTCAATAATAATGTACGCAACTCCATATTGAAAGTTCATTCTGACAATAAAACGCATCTCTTAAAATTGTGCACCGTGTTTTATTTAATATTAATATAGCATCTTGCAAGAATGTTTTTGAAGAAAAATAATAAAACGGGAAATCTAGAGTTTTCTACTTTCGAAAAAAATCATAACTCTGATAAGAATGTATTACAAAAATAAATGATTGAAGAATCACACATGGAGGTACCGCACAATCTCAAAGAAAAAAAAAATGTAGATAACTGAAAAAGGAAAGAAAAAAGAGCAAGCATACACATTGAGCAAAAGAAGTTTGCTCATAGATAAAGTTAATCCAGCACAATCTAAAAGAAATTAGTAAGTAATTAATTCTAGTTAATTTTTATAGAGGAAAATGAACTATTCTCCAAACATCAACCTTTCCCAGATAAACAACTCCCGTACTGTGTTTGTGAATAGCCAGCCTCCCCACAAAATATATTCCTGAAATGAAGTCATAAATTATATTGACCTTCCAGGTTACATAAAATAGAAAAGTAATATATTCAGTAACGACAAATTGACCTTTCCAAAATTGGCATGATTCAAGTACCAAAACTAACCATGATTGACAAAACACACTTTGTTGCTCCTATCACTTGTCATTTTGTATCCGATAATGAAACAGACAGAATTTTGACAGAAAAATACCAAATAAAGAATAAGACCATAAGAAAATACCTTACATCACTCCAAAAAGGCAAAAACTAAAGCTATGACCCACCAGAAGGGCTTCCATCTACTGATTCTGAAAATTAGACAGATGAATCATTTAGTAACGTGTGTTTGTGAGAGAAAACATTTCTGGTTTCAACATTAAGCAAACAAAAAGAAAAGGGTAGAAAAATTACCCTGTATCGTGGAAATGGAGGGTAGATTATCTTCTTTATACACTCCAAGAGGTGAACCTCGCACAGAGAGGAGCATCTCGCCATTCATGGGCAATCTCACAGTTTTTGGCGTCATTCCAAAAGAGAGGCGACTACTCATTGCCTGAAAAATTATTTAATTTAAAATAAAAAGAAGCTATGCAATTCCAAGGATGAAAGTAACACGAGTACACTACTATCATACAAAGAGTACCAGTAAGAATAAGCTTGGCCATATATATTTGCACAAAATACAATGAATAAATAGAGAGAAAGAGATAAATGTACCCCTGGAGTTTGCCAAGAGCTGCTCGCCCCAACCTTACAAGTGAGAAACCAAAAGACATTGTTAACAAAGAGTAGAAATTCAAAAACAGCAAAAATAATGTAAAAGTATTTAGTATTAAAAAAACATACAGAATTACGAGCATCCATGCCAACAGATTCTAACACTTTCTTCCTCACTGCAGACAAAGTTCAGACAAAAAGCAGAGGTTTCTATTAACAACAGGCCATTATTGATTCCTTCAAGCCACAATGCATTTGTCAGAATAACAAAAAAGATTGTACCAGACTCTTCTCATTTCTAATCTAGATGCTGTTATCCATGTCTTGAAAAACAAGACCCTGCTGTCTATGTCCAGTCCCTCCGATCTAATATGAGCGGATCATATCAAACTGAAATCCACATCACTGATGGACCACAGACGGGATTAATTTCTGTATCCAGACAGTCCATTTTAGATCGGAGGAATAGAGCATGAAAAGAAAAATAACAGCAGAAATTAACTGCTTTTTTGGAATTAATTTTTATCACAATACAATGACACAGCAGACTAAAACCTGAATTAACTGAAAACTGGAGACCTCCAGTAGACGTCACTACTGAAGAACATAAATTCTTTCCAGTGCCATGATAGTCGTGTTCACAAACAATATCATCCTTCCACTTCAACTCGAAAACATTGTACTTGTCATTTCTCACTACTTCCAAATTTGGGAAATGCTCTTTGAAGAACTGCAGAGCTGGCATTTTGAGTTGCTCCTTGGTCATGTGGGATCTGAGGTACCTCAGCCGAGACAATAGATTCTCTGTCTCAGCTTCACAAATGGCTTCAACTGCTGCAATTCGTCGCTCAACTGTTCAAATTATAAAAGCCATCGGGTTGTAATTTGCCAAAAGACAAAAAGGTTCCTTCTCCTGTCAAGAAATCAGAAAGAAAGTCCCTCCACTGTGGTATTTGGAAAGGTTCTAATAGGATTGTAAACTTGGACTATTAAAATAATAAAATTTAACTTGTATGTTTGCATCTCAGAATTCAGTATCCAATACGCACGTGCTAGAATTTGCAGGTATACTGTTGAACTAAATTAGCTTTCAATAACTAAATTGAGGTTAATTGGAGCTTAATTGTTAAAAGGCCAGGGAAATAGAACCCTAAATTGATGACATACATGGAAAAGATTGGATCGGTAGGCATTGAACTTATTTTGGTGTTTCAACCAAGCGCAAAACAGTAGGTAGAAATGGGTTCTGAAGAACTATTCTCGGGAAAAAAACAAAAAAGTGAAGAGGGAAGAGGGAAGAGGGATGAGATTGGCACCTTCCCGTTTGTTGAAGGATTTATGAGGATCTTGGATAAGATCCTGGGCTACTGACTTGTTGGATTTGGGTGCTCGTGGTGGCTTCTTGCTTGCTCCTTTCCTTGGTCTTGGCATGGTCACAGTTCCAGTGAGTCGAGAGATAAAACCTTTCAAAGAGAGGGAGAGGGGGAGGGAGAGGGAGAGGGAGAGAGAGAGAGCAGCGGCAGCCGCTGCCAGCCAAGGTTTCAGAGAGAGAGAGAGAGAGAGAGAGAGAGCAGCGGGCTCCAAAATTCAAAATTTGGGTCGGTCCGGTCGTAGCCTTGTAGGTTAGAGTTAAGAGTTAAGAGTTAAGAGTTAGAGTTAGACTAGATCTAAAACTTCAATCAAGGTCGAGAGGTCGAGTTAGACTAGATTTAAAATTCGTGCACAACTTATTTGAATGGTTGAGATTTTCTAAAAAGTCACGCAACATATGAGATATCTTCGTCATGGCCTGGGCCCTGGGGGCTGGGGCTGGGGCTGGGGCTGGGTAGTTTCAGTTCATCCGCCGTTGATCCGGATCCTCTCCAAATTAACGGATTCAATGCAGAGTACTTCGTAGTTCATACACCGAGTCCGTATACTCTACATTACCTCGTATCATATCCCCCAGAATGAAAAAAATAATATATTACAATATTGACATAGTGTACTTTTATTTAAAATTATGAGTTTTATATGTATCCCTCAAAAAAATTGAAATTACATGTATTTTCCTTCTTAAATTTATAATGTCGTGTCTATTTTTCTAAATTTTAAAAATTCTCACATTTATCAAATTAATCGTCTTTTCTATTAAAATTTATTTTATATTTAAAGAGTTCTCATTTTATCATTTATTAAAAAAAATTAAAAAAAATACATAACTAGTTTGAGATAAAGGTTTAGTCTTCTTATTATCTCATTTGTGAGGACAAATTGTTTAAATTTTAAATTATTGTAATTCTAAAAATAAGACATGATAGAGGCACACAAAAATCAGAACAAAGTTAGGGTGTGATGTACTCACTAAGAGAAAAAAAATGAGCACAGCTCTAAAAGTCAATCGTATTTGTTTCGAACGACAAATTCAAACCATTAAAACCATCTATTTCATGAGCGGCGTGTACATGAATTTTTTTTTTAAGTTACGAATTCATTTAGTACAACGTCAACCGGTCAAAAAAAAAAATTATAAGCTGTTTTATGTATTCATTTTTCATCTTTTTTACCACTTGAATTTGTACTAAACGAATTCAAAATTTTCAAAATTTTGTATGTACATGCATCACTCATAGAGTAGATGGATTTCAACAATATGAATTAATCGTTTGAAGTTGTACTCATCAATCCCTCTTATTAGATACATTACACCCTAGCTTTGCTCATCTTATCTATCTTATTTGTTAAAATATAAAATAGAATTCAAAATTAATAAGTAACGGCTAGTTTATTTATTAGAATAGAAAATAGTGTTTTGTAATTAATAAGACTAGAGAATAGTGCATTCCAATGGTTATTTTTTGAATGTCTTGTAATTATAAATAGAGATACATATATAACTAAAAAATAAAATTGCAATATAAGTTACTTTCTTAAATCTTTTCTTTCTTGTCTTACAAACAATAACATTATTCTTACTTTGAAATATATTAAAGTAATTAATATCTAAGAACATAGAAACTTATTTTCGTCGTATTCCTTTGGTTCATAGTATATTATATTATAGGAGCCTGATAATTTTATCCCAAATAAAATCTCCGAGCGTGTCCCCCAAATAGTTTAACAGAAAAAAAAAAAACTTTCAATGTTATCTAACTTTCATTCTCAGCACTAATATCGAAACATTCAAAGCTATGTTTATAACATTTTACAATGCTACTCGCAAGCATTTAAACCTCTGTCTGCAAGCATTAAAATTATAAATCTGTATAGTTTTAACTTCTAATTAGTTTTGTTTTTAAGCCAAAAATGGAAAGATTTTTTTTCACCCACTTTTTTTAATTTTTTCTCTGATCATTCTCATCAATTTTCTCGACGATCCGTGATGAATTTTGTGAATCTAAAAATATGAACATTTTTTTATCTAATTTTCTCTTTCAAATGAGATCGATGAAGAATAACTTTTGAGTTATATTTGTGTCATAATTTTTTTACCACTTTAAAACTTTGTGACTTTCAGTTTTTTTTTTTTTATTTTGCTTCAAAATAATTTAAACCTCTGTTTATAAGCATATAAACCTCATGTACAAGCACATAAACCTCATTAATAACACTTTAAATATCTAGAATAAAACATATAAACCTCATGTACAAAAAATTAAAACCTCAACAATAGTATTTCAAAACACATAAACCTCAACAATAACACTACATTTACAAAGCATATAAACCTCATGTAAAAAGAATTAAAACCTTAACAATAATATTTCAAAGCATATAAACCTCAACAATAACACTGCATTTACAAAGCATATAAACCTCATGTACAAAGAATTAATATCTCAACAATAACATTTCAAAGCACATAAATCTCAACAATAACAGTGCATTTACAAAGCATATAAACCTCATATACAAAGAATTAAAACCTCAACAGTAATATTTCAATTCGACCCAATTAAACTCTTCAGATCCGATTTGTTTGTTGGTTTATATATATATTTTTTAACATCATTCTACCCATTACCATGATCCAAAAAAGAACATGGGAAAGAAAAGAAACAGTGAGACAATTAAGTAATCAACGCCTAGGTTTAATTAACAATTTTGAGGTGGTATTGCTTACCTAATCAAGGACCAGATATGCAAATTTATGTACATATTTAGTTAATAAATAAAGCTCTCATCTCTTTAGCGAACTACAAAAGTGGTACTTTATTTCTTTTGATCAGGTTTATAGAATTATAAAGAGAGAAATGTTTACTTTTCTCTTTGCTTTTCCTGGTTCTATTTTTTTCCTTAACACCTGAAACCTCTCTTTTTATTAGTGTTTTGCCTAAAAAAATTCAGTATCCAATTCCTGTTGCCTTAGAAAAGCAGTCTTACAGATCAAATCCAATAAAATTACTGAACAATTATTTTCATTTATTTCGTAAAAAGTTGTTGGTAGGCGTTTTGCCTTGTAAAGAAATAAACAAATATAAAATGATTGTCGTTTGAAGAAATTGTATTTGGTTATATAATTGCTAATGGTATATGCAATAAAATTATGTTTTGCATATCATAACCGAACTTCAAGAAGATATAGATAGTTCAAATAAAAAAACAAAGCACGCAACACATGTAATCTACTTACGGGGCTACGCACTACAACCGAAGTCCTTGCCCCGGCTTCAAATAGATCTAAGGCAATCTCCATACCCGAGTTACCCGATCCGACAACAAGCACATCCTTCCCTTTAAATGCAAACCCGGTCCTGTACTCGCTCAAGTGGATCACCACTCCTTTAAATAACACTGCATTTATGAACCTCAACAATAACACTGCATTTACAAAGCTCATTTACAAAGCATATAAACCTCATGTACAGAGAATTAAAACCTCAACAATAACATTTCAAAGCATGTAAATCTCAACAATAACACTTCATTTACAAAACATATAAACCTCATGCACAAAGTCTTGAAAATTTAAAGTGCTCATGAGTTTTACTTTAAAAAAATATTACTTTTTTTCTCAAAAAAAATATACTTTAAAATTACTCAAAAGTATTTCTTCATAGATCTTATTTAAAAGATAAAATCGAATAGAAAATGTTCATATTTTTAGATTCGTAAAATTCATCACGGGGCATCAGGAAAATAAATTATAATGATCAGAGTAAAAATAAAAAAGAGTGAGTGAAATAAATCTTTCCGTTTTTGACTTGAAGACAAAAGTAGTTAGTAGTTAAAATTATGTAGATTTAGAATTTTAATGCTTTCAGTTAGAGGTTTGCATGCTTTGAATAGTATTATAAAATGTTATAAACACAGCTTTAAATGTTTTGATATTAGCGCTAAAAATGGAAGTTAGACAACACTGGAAGCTTTTTCTGTTAAATTACTTGGGAGATGCGCTCGGGTATGATGGCTCGGGGTACGAGAATATTTCTGTATATTATAATCATTCCTAGGCACACAAGTCCAAGTAGTTACGCATAATAAATTAATAATCGACCGACATAAATCAATAAATGTGTGCCGTCTGTGTTGCTTATAATTTTTGTCGATCTTAATTTTAGTACAATTTGCAATTCCTATTTTAATAATGTAGTTGTTTGGAAATCTAACAGTTTTTAGAAGAAAAAAATAAAAAATAAAAACTACAATCCAATCAACTCCAGGTCAATGATAGCAATTGAGAGGATTTCAGATTTTTCTATATTTTAGTTGACCACATTATTCACTAGATCACTCCAAAGTTAATATATGTTTATATATATAATTCTATTCATCGATTTTAGATTTTTTTTTTTTTAAAAGTGTTATTTTATAAATAAAAAATAACAAACGATTTTGGTGACACCATCAATGAAGGATAACATACAAAAATATATCTTCATTCTAGTTACAAATTTAATAAATACAATTGGGATTTGGGAGAATCAATATTGAAGACAAACAAAGGCGGCTACAGAGACAATTTTCTCAACCCCCATGCAGAAAGGTGGATGGCAAGAAGTCAGGCGAAGGCGGTCCTATCCTGTCAACTGGAGACACTCCCAACCAGTACCCTCACCCCCGGCAGTCCTCCCTTACCAACCATACTCTCGCCCTACCTATGTCCAAGTTCTTCTCCACAATCTGACATCCATTGCCACAGCTAACCAAACTCAACACAGATCTTCACCTCCAAATTCACCAACATCATAAACTTCAACTATCTATTATGTCTCACCACATAGCCCATCAAAGCTCTGGTTTATATTTATATAATTTTATCAAAATCCAAAGCGGGGCAGTTGCCCCCCTCTGGGACAAGTTGGGTCCACCCCTGTGAACATGTCATGTATAATCACGACATGACTAATGTACTAGAGCCATCTTTTAAAATTTGATCACACCATGGTATGTATTTGGATCATTACTAGTGCGTATTAAAATTTTATTCAATTATATCTGTTTTATAATGTTACCGTCTAAAAATTACTGTGAAGATAATTATTTATTTATTTATTTATTTAAATTCAGTCTCGGTAGTTTAAATATCAATTTAATTTTCTTAATTTTATAGGCGAAGACACATCTTTCCTCCTTATTGAGGAACTTAATTTTCTTAATTTTTTTTTTGGAGGATGCTCAGCCGTTGAATTTTCAGATCGCACATAGACGTATTTTCCAAATTATGCGCTTCAACACTTAAGCATGCACTGGTCGCGCCGCATATGATCCTAGTGCCCGTAGACTGCGTGCCGCACCCGTGGACGGTGCCTCTGAACAACGCACAGCGCTTGTGGACCAAGCCTGTGCACGTGCCAAAATTTATGCCACTACACTAAAGTTCACATGTGTTATCTTACAGATAAATATAGTATTTAACTATTTTTCTCTATAAATTTGATTTAAATTATAATTATATAAATATCATATATAAAAAATATATATATTAATAGATGTATCGTATCTTTCATTTTTGAAAATTGCCGTATCGCCATATCTGTATTGTATCATATCAGTATTATTATTGCTTTGAGATTTGTGCAGCACGTATTTGAACGATTGATTTTCAAAAAAATCACGCAAATAATAAAATAATGAAACACTCGATCTTCTTCATTTTATAATATTTTATAATGATCTAACTCTTATCCGGTACATAAGAGAAGAAACACAGCATGTAATGGACCATAAACATGGCAACCACTTTCGGTTTGGTCTGTCTGGGAGACATATATATATATATATATATATATATATAATAGCATGCCAAAGTAAAGTACCCTCTTTAAGTACCAATTAATTAATAGTACTATATATAGACTATAACTATAGTAGTGCGTTGAGCAATTGTTAGTGCTTACTCAAAACACACACATGAACTGATGAACATGATAGCCATGATTTACTGTCTTTTGGTCCCTATGCCTCATATCCTCGTTCCCTCTATCACTCTCACTATCAGCCTCTCATTCTTAATTTCTTTGCTTTCACTTCTTCATTTTCTTTTAAAGCTAGCCTATATATATGTTTCTTCTTGTAAATTAAATAATTTGCTGGATCAGTCATCATAGCATTTGTTTTACATAAAATTAAATCCTTTTTTTAATAATGATAGTCGGTGTCATCATGTAATTAATGGATTGAATTTAATTTCGTCTATTGCTTGAACACAATTTCAGATATATTTTAGCCAAATCAGACGAGACGAGACAGTCCGGATCCAAACACAAATTTGAGTGAGCTGAGGTGATTTGAATTCCATTTCTCCGACATTTCATTTGGGAGAACAACAGCGTGAGCGTTAGTGATATTTGATATTTGATATTTGATATTTTGTTGTTCTAGAAGAATTCAAAGAATCTGGTTGTCGATGATGAGTGCATGGGGCCCACTAGTGACCTCTTTTTAGTACGATGTGCACCTAGTCTAGTTTAGTCTAGTCTAGTGCAATCGTGGGTGCAACTAATGAAATGACATCTCAGCTCTGCCTCTGTCTCTGTCTCCAATTCAATGAATAATAATTTAATTAATCTTTCAAATACTAATACAACACATTTTTCTACTTCATTACGACATAAATCGCAGAACATTTTATACACTATATATATTATATATATATATAGAGTAAGACTGAGGTGCTATGGATAGCATAAAGGCTTTCATGCTACAGCTCAATATTTAAGGTTTCAAAATCTAAACGGTCGATCCGAACCGTTCATCTTATTCTCCATATTAATATCTGCTTGGAAACCAAATTTTATATTTTTCTGAATTTTTTTACTATTTATTAAGTATTTTACGAAATTATTGATCCAACGGTGGCTGCACAAAACAGTAAAACCGTTGGATTAGCGATTTTCAAAGTGGCTTAATAAATAGTAAAAAAATTCAGAAAATTATAAAATTTGGTCTCCAAGCATATATTAATATGGAAAATAAGATGAACGGTTCGGATCGACCGTTTGGATTTTGAAAATTTGAATATTGAGCCGTACTATAGAGGCCTCTATGCTATTCATAGCACCCAGGCCTTACTCATATATATATATATATATATAGAGATGGACTTGGGTGAGACGCGGAGTATACGCGTTTGGTGCTCCACGGTACGGTTTAGCCATTTTGAAAATTCAAACAACCGATCCGAACCGTTCATCTTGTTCTCCATATTGAAATGTGCTTGGAGACCAAATTTTACATTTTTTGGAATTTTTTTACTATTTATTAAGCAATTTTGAATGCCGCTGATCTGATGGTTCAGAAAATTTTACTGTTTTTTACTGTTCACAGCAAAACAGCAACTTTCAAAAATGCTTAATAAATAGTAAAAAATTTTCAAAAAATGTAAAAATTAGTCTCCAAGCACATTTCATTATGGATTAAATATCTAACGGTTCGGATCGGTCGTTTGGACTTTCAAAATGAAAATACGGCGTGAAGTACAAACGGCGTATACACCGCGTCTCACCCAAGTCCATCTCTATATATATATATATATATTATTTTTTTTTTTTACCATTTTTTATATAAAAAAATATTGAAAAAAATGATAATTAATTTATTTTGCAATAATAAGAATAAGTGTAAGCGGCTATCATTTGGTATATTCTAACTGATAATTACCACTTACCATACTTTAAAGTAACAATATTTTATTAGTATTCATTCATTTGGTATATTCTAATTGGTAAAATATAAACATTTACTAGCATCATGTCTGTGCATTGTAACGGAATATATTATAAAAGAACAAAAAAAATTCTCATAGAAAATGATATATTTTCATATAAAAACGATAAATAAAAATAATAATTATTCAATAATATCTACGAATGATATTAAAATAGATTGGAATGGGAACATATTATAAGAGAGCAAATATGTTCAAAATTAATTATTTCATAGAAAAAAATTGAAGGCCTTTTAATTCAAAGTACACTGGTTGTGTAGTATTTTCTATTACAATAAAATACTACAATTTGTTATTTTAACATTTTATAATTATATTTTGATTGTTATTAAAAACTTGCAAGAATACACTAATACTGATAACTTATAGATGTTGATTTTTCTACTTGCTAATTCATATAAAAACAAAGTTAAAAATTGATAATTATTTATGTTCATGTAGAGAATATAATACATATTACGTCTAACAATTTTATTTTGACATATAAGTTTTTAAAAAAATATTATTAGAAAAATTGAAAATAAAGATATAATAAAGAAATTAAAAAATGAAAACATTTAAAGTCTCCTTATATAATTATTATCCTTAGCAATAATAGTTTTTAACTTTATGCATTGTAATTCTTCACTTGCAAATACTATAACGATTATTGTAAAAGTAGCACCGTACACTACTTAAAATTAATTCCCATTTTTATCAAGATTCTAATAGCGATTATAGTTGTATGACGGTGAGAAAAAAAAAAGTTATTGCGAATAGCATGGTTATAATAGAAGCTATCACACATAGCGTTTTTTTTTTTTTTTTTCAAAATTTATATTTTATATTTTTACTAATTACCAACATTATCAATATTGGAGAATTGAGATAACAATTAAATGACAACTAATATAAGTCTATATTTTTTTCAATCATGCAGATAAGAAGAAGAAAAAAGAATCTACAAGATAACATGATTTAATAGTTCATACTTCATAGACGAAGAACAATTAATTTTACAAGTGAAATAAAGTTAGTATACCTATTTGAATATTTTATATTATAATAATCAAAATCAACTTTCAATAAAACGAACGACAATAATTTTATAAGTGAGTACTATACATATAGCAAGCAGAATGAAGCATTAATATTTAAATATTTTTTGATATAGAATGTGAGAGTAAATTACAAATAGAAACATAAGCATATAGCTTGATTTAGCATACTAATTATAGCAGATCATGTAGCAGCAGAAATAGAAACATAAACACAAAAGCTCATGTAAATCGAAAAAAAGCTCATGTAGCATAGCGGTAACAATAGCACGTAGCGGTAATAGCAGTTACCTATTACAACTATAACGATCGTAGATAAATTAACACACTTTTATCTCGTAACTTAGCTTTTATAATCCAAAAAAACTATAACTAGCTATTTAGAATTCTAATTTTTATTTATATATCTCGTTATCTGAATGTTGGTTATTTCTTTTTACATATAGCATAATAATTTCTATATATTCATTCAACTTTTAAGACCTTTTTCCACTATGTGTTTGACTGTCTTTCAAGTATATTTTGACTGTCTCCCCAGTAATGAATAATTACGAGATCTCCAGTTTTAAATAAAAAAATATTGTGCACGTAATAATAATATAAAAACTAAATAAATCAAGAAATTATTTTTATAATAATAACATTGTATCTTTTTCTTACATCAGAAGAAAGAAATAAATACGATTGGCATTTCAAAAACCGGAGTGCATTCCATTTTAATTGTTATATGTTATGTAGCAGTACATGTAATGGCAGATATTTAATTTGAAATTTTATCTTTTAATCATAATCGTTTGCAGATGTACATGGGTTATTAATGGGTTATTAATATATATAAGAATGAAGATTTGATAGTGTGAACCGTAGAATTTAAATTGAGAGACCCGTATAATGTAAAATTGGCAAATTTCCATTATTATGGAGCCCGGGGTTTGAAAAGTTTTGATTTTTTAAAGAAACGGTAACAAGCCGTCGAAAGTCGAAAGTCGAAAGTCGAAAGGGAAGATTAGAAGAATAAAAACATGGAATTGGAATTGGTAGTCCCGTAATTCCGTAATTCTCTCTCCTAACTAAGAAGAGTAAGAGGGGAAACCGAATACCGAAGCGGAAAGTAGAGAAGAGAATCCAGAGAGAAAACCGACATTGAAAGAAAGTCGCCGATCACCGCTACCTGTAAATCTCTCTCCTTTCCTTTCTCGCGCCTATCTGTCGTGTCGGCGAGATGAAGTTTTGATCTGAGACCGATTCGATTCGATTGGATTGGATTGGATTGGATTGGATTGATCCGGGACGTTGGATGTTTAGCCGAAGGATGGGTGCAAAGCGGCGCGTCGGAGCCGTACCAGTGCACCTTAATGTGTACGACCTTACCCCGATCAATGGCTATGCATACTGGCTCGGCCTTGGCGTATACCACTCCGGTGTACAAGGTATTACTGTACCACTCCTATATATGGACCCTTTTATTCTTAATCTAAACAATGTCAAATCTCAGGGACAAATGGCTTTCTTAGTTTCCCAGTTAATTGCACTTTCAATCTAGTTAGTTAATTAATACTCAAATTGTGATGCAGTGCACGGTGTGGAGTATGCATACGGGGCTCACGACCAGGCCGCAACTGGAATCTTTGAGTCTGAACCACGACAGTGCCCAGGGTTCCAGTTTAGAAAATCAATTTTGATTGGCCGTACTGACATGAATCCGCGGCAGGTGCAGCGCCTCATGGAGGAACTAGCAGCTGAGTACACTGGCAACACATATAACCTCATCTCCAAAAACTGTAACCATTTCTGCAACACAGCTTGTCTCCGCCTAACCTCCAAGCCCATACCCAAATGGGTCAACCGCCTTGCCAGAATAGGTAATATTGATACTGGAATTGTCTGGTACCATACCATTTAAATAAGATCCAGCTCTTTGTTGCACCCTAACTGAACGGTATAATTCGAGTAGTCAGAAAATTGAATTGACTAGATAAATGGGGGTGGATGCTATCTTCATCGCTGGTACATGCCATACCATCTGTAGACAAAATTGAATGCTCCTAAAAGTGGGTAGCAGGATAGTTGTATCTACATATCAAAATTGTCTTTCCATTTTTTATTTTTTGAGTAATGCCCGTAGGCTCCAATTCTGTCCCCAAGCAGAATCGATCCCATGTCCCTCCCATAGGGGACTATGCCTTTACCAACTGCCCCATGCAGTGGTGGCATCAAAATTGTCTTTCAGAAGCATTTAAAAACATATCAAAATACACTACTAAGAAGTTGCAAAAGGTGGGTTTTAGGATATGTCCTGTGCAGTTGCAGGAGTCATTTCCAACTGAGAATGATATATTGTCGAAGGAATATTCTCAGTATTGTCCTTACGTTTGAAACTCAGTAAAAGTTATGTTGTGTTGATTCTATTATTTACAAATTGAAGGTTTTCTTTGCAATTGCGTCTTGCCTGTTCACGTGCCATCAGTGAGGCACAAAGGGGATGAGGTGAAAGGAGACAAGGAGAGGCTGAGAAGCAGCTCCACCAAATGCATCACTTCCATTGAAGCTAAGGGACCCACAGTCAGTGAAGGCACATCATCTAAAATGGCAATGCTCCGATCTCTTTCTGTGGGGAGTAAACATTTCAGAAAAAGTAGATCTCAATCTGCTTCTCTTATTGATCCCAAGGCCTGATTTTGGAAGGGAAAGCCTTTCCTTGGCAGAATGAAATAATTTCATTCAACCGTTGTTTTTTTCAGTTTTGTATTTGTTGATTTATTTTTTTTCTGTAGTTTTTGTATTTATTTCTTATTCTTAAGGGTTATTAATGTGGTCTGGATGTTTGCCTGGGTTAATCCTTGACTGAGATTGAATTCTCCAGGTTTAGCATGAGTTGGGATGGCAGCTTGTTAAACAAGCGGTTTCATGTGTTGGATCGGGTGAGGCTGGTTTTCGGGTTGAAATGGATATATACTGAGATTTAACCATAATTTTGCGTTTTGCTGATTTACAAAAGGATAATAAGCGAAATGCTTATTGGTTTAACAGAAGCTGTCATTTATAAGCATAAGAAGACACAATTTTAACCGAAATTTTAAAGGCATTTTTTCAGAGTGTGAATTCCTTTTCGAATTAGCTCTGTTCAGGTTGAAATTTGAATTTTACTGGAAACTGGCAAAAATTATTTTGGTCCCATTCAATTGAGATTAACTTTTTGGAAAGAAGGGAATTGTCAGTGCCAATCATAAGTAGTTGTCATTGCTGAACAATTAAAAAACAACTGGCAACTGGTTAGTCTGATAAGGGGTACAGAGCAAGTCGTACCAGGAAAGGAATGCAGAGGATCCAAGCAATACCAGTTTGTCCATTTATGATTTCCAGCTGGTTATGATGGAAGGAGCTTGGAGTGGGAACACTGAATTGAATGGAAATGTTGGAATTAATGTTGGAATAATTATTATCTACTGTATCCCTTTGTCCTCCCCTAGATAATGTCCCCCTACTTTTGTTTAAAACTTTAAATAAATAAGCCTTAATTATTGATACAAAAGTAAGTGCGCTAGACTACTCTTGTGATCTTGTCTGGTGGTTGTTGCAATTCGTAATGATGCTTCAGCTTGAGCAATAATTTCTTTTTTCTTTTTTTGTAAACAGAAGAATTTTTTTTTATTAGACCTCTCATTTGACTGGTGTGTCAGTGTGTCCGTGTGTGTTTCTTCTCTACAGTGGAAATTTGGTTCTTAGTTGAAAAAATGGCATGCTGGCATGTTAGGTGTCTGTAATCTGTATAATTGAATTCTATGTGTGTTGTTCATGTAGAATAAGACTAAATTTTCTATACACTGGAGCATTGAAGTTCTCAGTACAGTGCGGCATAGTATGTTATGGAGTATATATATGTGCCGTCAATTAATAAGATAGTGTTCCAAATGAGGGTTCTAAATCTAATCCTTGTGTTTTCTCATTATGGCTCACATTTTATATTTTTGTTTTCAAAATTTAAACAGTCAATTTAAACCGCTCAATTTGATATTCATATTAAATACATTTGGAGACCAAATTTATGATTTTTGAAAAAAAATACTATTTTTTTATATAGCTAGAAAATCAACGTCTTTAAACAGTTTAGAAATAGTGATTTTGTACATATCTTAAAAAACATTAAAAAAATTTCATCCTCAAGCATATTCTAGTATAGAATCATATTGAGCAATTCAAATCTATAGTTAACACTTTAAAAATGAAGATATAAAATATAAAAAGTATGAGATATTAAAACTCTCATCGTCCAAAATGTGTCATATAAATTAGCAAGTCCTAACGTGATACACTACGCTGATATACGAAGAGATTGATTTGCTAAAAGGTTTTCCTTGAAAGGATTGAAGCACTCCAGTGAGTGGATTTCAGTTAGTGCTCCAAAGCACAGGAGACAGTAGATTGCAGATCGATTGCTTATTTGCTTTGTGCTCTAAAATTCTCTTGAATAGGAAAAACAGACAAGAAACATCTTGACAGCATACTTTGACAAACTTGACATATATATTTTAAGATATCTTATTTAATTGGTTTAGCCCACATAATAATATTTTGGTCATTCTTATAATTTTTTTTTTAAAAAAAAAATGGTAAATTTATCAATTTAACTGTTTAATTTGATTAAAACTCATTTTAAATTGATAAAGTGTGTATTTTTCTCTTTATTAAAAGTATGCTGTTAGCGCTTCCCTTGTTAGTTATATATGTGCTTGAGATTAATGATTAATCCTTCCTTCCTTCCATGATCTGTGGACTGTAGATTTGATTCGTATATTCTGCAGTTGTCAGCCCATGAGACCATGGCCATGCATGATGGTATTTAAATTTAATCCTCTAATTAATTATATATATGTTCTCTAATATTATTTACTGGCTCCACCACCACCACCACCACCACCACCGGTACCTACTACCTACCTACCTACCTTTACCTCGGAGTCCGACAGGATCAGCATTAATTCAGCAGCCTGTTGTGTTGTACGTACCTTACCTACTCCCCCATCCAGCACTCTTGTTGTTTGATTGATTGCCCTAAGATTTGTTTTGTATCGACCAATCTGGATTCAGATTCAAACTCAAACTCAAACTCAAACTCAAAGTATGTATGAGTTATCCGGAGTCCGGACTAGCTGGCAGCCTCAGCCTCGTTTTGGGTGACTGTGCGACAGATCAGCTAGTGGTCTCCCACTGTCTTGGTTTGGTTTTTTCAAACACGTGATTAATTCAACAGCAACACCATCACCACCACCCATTGTTTCATTGTTTCTTCATGGCTGTTGTTTCAAATATATTAATATTTTTACAAAGAAAATTATACAAAAATCGAAAGAAGAAAGGATTAGGAACCCATGTTCATGCAGCTCCTGGATTCCAATTCAAACTCTTTTTATTCAGTAGACAGGTTACTAGTCTGTTCAATTAAAATATAATTTGGCTCAATTATAAAATATTACAAGGCTTTAATATATATAAATCATCAAATCAAGTTTTGGGTGACTTTAATATTACAAGGGATGTTGTGCCGAATGTTTTATTAATATCCAAATTTAATATAAAATTTCAAAATATATCCGGATTGCTGGATTTTTTTGAAATGTATCCTTTCCGGAAATTTTTTTTCCGGAAACAGAGAAATTCCGGAAATTTTTTTTCCGGTTTTAGGTCATTTCCGGAAAATTTTTTTTCGTTAATTCTCTATTTCCGAATTTTTTTTTTCCGGAATTCTATTGAATTCGTTTATAAAACTGCAGAGTGTCGTTGTTTTCACCAGGTGCGCTCTCTCACAGTAAGTTTTAATTTATAATTTAATTTAATTTATTTATATTTTAAATTTAATTAATTTACAATTTTAATTTCATTTATTTATATTTTAAATTTAATTAATATATAATTTTAATTTTATTTATTTGTAATTTATAATTTTAATTTTCTTTATTTATTTATAAGACTTTACTATAATGTACCTGGTCCGCCCGGGTTGTTCTCGAAAGTTCGTGGTAAACAGATGCATATGGCTACCAATTGACCATGTTATCCGTTAGTTTTTGAATCTGGTCGCGAGGGATACTTGGACCGGAGGTTGCACCATGGGACGAGTTTTCCCAATTGTGTGGGCCTTTCCATAAGTCAGCAAAGGCGAGGCATGTCTCTTGTGTTTCTGCGCTCCAGTTTGGTTGAGATCCCGGTAACGGCCGGTGAATTTGAAATCGGGTCCACGACCAATGTTGCAGAAGCATGGTGGGACCATGCATGGAGTGGCATGAAGGGCTGGATGCGAGGCACAGATTTCTATATAAATAGGCGAGAACAGCTCCGCCCCAGTTGTAATTCCTCGGCTCGTCCAAGTTTTCAATCATGCCGAGATACCATAGCGGTATTCCGTCCCCGCTACTGTCAGCAAACATGGTATTCCCCAGCATGTCGAGGAGAAATCCACGGACATACCTAACCGTCAATTTTCAAATGTGAGTACATTATTCAAAATATCAAATACGAATAGGGTTGTAAATAAAAAAATACTAACCACTTCAATTGTTGGTCGTTCGCATCTGTTGATAAAATTTTCAAATTGTTGGTCGTTCGCATGTCGTTCGTATCATTTCCCCTCTTCTTCATGAACCCCTTCACTTCATTATCTTTCACGTCCAGCAAGTCATACAGTCGGCCATGAAAACTCGCCGAGTTTGTAAATCCCGTTACCGGCTCCTCCGTAATAGGCAAACCCCAGAGACAACTCACATCCTCCAGAGTAACTGTAATATATTTGACTTGTCAGTAAGGAATCAAAAAAAATATTTAAATTAGTTAATACCTGTCATTTCTCCGAATGGAAGATGAAAAGTGTGCGTCTCCGGACGCCACCGCTCGACAAGTCCATGAATGAGGGCCGCATCGAGGGCGATATCGGGCAATGTCGCGAGCTGATATAAGCCCATTCGAATTAAAAATGGTGCGTACCTCTCATTATACTCGCATTTGTGCTGATAATGTCTCACGGTTAAAATCTCTTTACTCGAAAATAAGAACAAAATTAATTACAATATTTTTTTGATTACTTACAGAGTTATGAAAAACGAAATAAATAAATGTTTACCTCCTTAGACGCTTCAGATATCCTGTGATTACCGTGAACTATCCACAACAGGGGGCTAAATCTATGCTTAAGTACTGGGTCTGCCATACTACAAAATTCGAACAATATTGTACATCACCTTAAATTTTTTCAAATTATTATAAACCATTTGGTATTTTCTAAATTATTTTATACTATTTTGGTATTTTTTTTTAATTATTCTACACCATTTGGTATTTTCTAAATTAAAATGAACTAATTAATTATATTTTAAATTAAAATTAAAAAAAATACAAATATAAAAACCCGAATCGCAGATCCGATCGATCAGACAATCAGAGCTCCGAAAGGAAACCAGATTCCTAAAAAATATTTAAATTAATCGAACAATTTTCTATATTACTAAGATAATTTTCTACACCATTTCGATAATTTCTAAACAATTCTAGACTATTTCGGTATTTTCTACATTATTCTAAACAATTTTGGTATTTCCTAAATTATTCTAGACTATTTTGGTATTTTTTAAATTGTTCTACACCATTTCAGTAATTTCTAAACAATTCTAGACTATTTCGGTATTTTCTAAATTATTCTAAACCATTTTGGTATTTTCTAAATTATATTAGACTATTCGGTATTTTATACATTATTCTACACAATTTTCTAAATTTCTAATTTTTTTGGACATTATTCTAAACTATCTAAATTTCAATATTTAAATAAATAAAAAAATATTCTAAACCATTAAAATGAACTAATTAATTATATTTTAAATTAAAATTAAAAAAATACAAATATAAAAACCTGAATCGCAGATCCGATCGATCAGACAATCAGAGCTCCGAAAGGAAACTAGATTCCGAAAAAAAAATTAAATTAATCGAACAATTTTCTATATTACTAAGATAATTTTCTACACCATTTCAGTAATTTCTAAACAATTCTAGACTATTTTGGTATTTTCTAAATTATTCTAAATAATTTTGGTATTTCCTAAATTATTTTAGACTATTTTGGTATTTTCTAAATTATTCTACACCATTTTGGTAATTTCTAAACAATTCTAGACTATTTGGATATTTTCTAAATTATTCTAGACTATTTTGGTATTTCCTAAATTATTCTAGACTATTTTGGTATTTTTTAAATTGTTCTACACCATTTTGGTAATTTCTAAACAATTCTAGACTATTTCGATATTTTCTAAATTATTCTAAACTATTTTGGTATTTTCTAAATTATTCTAGACTATTTGGTATTTCCTACATTATTCTACACAATTTCTAATTTTTTTGGACATTATTCTAAACTATCTAAATTTCAATATTTAAATTAATAAAAAAAAAATTACCTTCAATAGTGCTATGAAAGAGACGGCTTGGTTTGATCTTTTTCTTCGCTGGACGGAGCTTATAGTAACACCTCCGAGTCTGGAAATTTTTTTTCCGGTTTCACCGAGTTTCCGGATAAATTTTCTCCGGATATAGGGCTTAGTTTCAGAAATTTTTTTTACGGAATGAGTACTTTTCGAAAAAACCCGCCAATGCGGATATTTTTTGAAATTTTATATTAAATTTGGATATTAATAAAAAATTCGGGATGTTGTGCATGAATTCGAAGCAGCTCATGTAATTAATAATTGAATTTATTAATTGTATTATTTGATATTCGAATCTAAGTAGTTTGTAAATTAATTTTAAACGAATTATATCTAATTTAAGTTTAATTTGAATAAAATTCAAACTAAACTGATTTGATTTATTTGATAACGAATTAATTTTAAATCAAATTAATTGTGAACTTTTTTTCCGAATCATGAACTGCACCAACTTTTTTTTGCAGCCCAAGATAGCAGGAATTTACGAATGAAAAATATGAATTTTGGTTTTGAGGAGACGAAACGAAAACCGGGAAGTGTATATTGCACTAGGACAAGGAGAAGCTGAAATCCCAGGCCCAGCCAAATGAAATGAAATGAAATGACAGCTCAACTCGGTCGTTTCCTCCGTCGATGCCTCTTCTCGCCGCCAGCAACCTCCGCCTCCGCCTCCTTTCTCCCAATCCATACCCCTACCCGCCTCTTCTTTTCCAAACCCAATTTTGACGAGGACCCGCATTCCTCTAATCAGATCCACCTGTGGCGCTCCATCTTGCGCCTCGGCTTCTCCCGCCGGAGCGCCGCCACGGCACTTGATGACTGGATAGGAAGTGGTGGTAAGGTAACTGCCTCCGAGCTGCGTGGTATTATCAAATCTCTCCGACGAGCACGCCGCTATGAGCATGCTCTTCAGGTCAGCATATCTCTCTCTCTCTCTCTCTCGGTTAATTGTGATGTTTCTCTCGTATGCTTAATTGGTATTGTCAAATATTAAAACAAAAAATAAATCTTGTTGGCCTATAGCACTATAGCACTATAGCACTATACCAGTAAGACAGTAACAGTATGGCGCCTGCCTGATACCAAAACTTACAATCATATGATACAGTAGATGTACATCTCACTGAAGATGATGCTTAGTGTGTTGGTTTTAGTGCTCTTGACATATTATTAAGATACTTTCCCCTCCTTTATTATATACTGAATTTCAACAATTATAAATACTTGTGTGCAGATTTTATCGTGGAAAGATTCCAATCACAATTTTCATCTCTCCTCATCTGATCATGCAATCAGACTGGACCTCATTGCAAAACATAAGGGTACAACCATGGCTGAGGACTACTTCAGAAAATTGAACAATGCCACTTCAAAGAAGGCTGCATCTTTCCCTCTTCTACACCACTTTGTCCAGATAAGGGATTTAGAAAAAGCTGAAACCCTAATGGCTGATTTGCAGAGACAAGGTCTTGCGTTGGACCAACACCTCTATAATGACATGATGAAACTCTATACAGCCAAATTTGAATTCCGAAAAGTATTTTCAGTAATCCAATTTATGAAAATTAACAACATCCCTCTTGGCGTTTTGTCCTATAACCTATGGATGAATGCTTCTATTGAGTTTCATGGTATCATTTCTTACGTGGAGAAGGTTTTGGAAGAAATGACAAGGGACAGGAATGTCGAGGTAGGTTGGAGCACATATGTTACCGTGGCCAACATTTACATAAAGTATGGATTGCATGATGAGGCTCTCACTGCACTTTTATCAGCTGAAGGAAAACTTTCAGCAAGAAAACGGTTAGGATACTCTTTTGTTATGACGTGTTATGCATCTTTGAAAAACAGAGATGGGGTAATGAGGTTATGGGAGCTGAGTAAACAAGTGCCTTGTAGAATTACTTGTACTGATTATATTTGTGTACTGGGTTGTTTTGTAAAAATGGGGGACTTAGATGAGGCTGAAATATTATTCAAAGCTTGGGAATTGGAGAGGACGAAATATGATATTCGAGTCCCCAATGTTCTTATAGGTGCTTACGTGAGAAATGGATTAATGGAAAAGGCTGAGAAATTTCACCTCTATACTTTAGAAAGAGGTGCAGTGCCGAATTACAAGACGTATGAGATTTTGATGGAGGGATGGGTGAAGAAAAAAGAAATGGAGAAGGCTGTCGATGCCATGAAAAGGGGTTTTGCATTGCTGAGATCTTGTAAATGGAGGCCTCCAATGGATGTTGTTGAGGTGATAGCAAGGTATCTTGAAAATCAGGGAAACCTTGAGGAGGTATGTAGCTTGGTTACAGTTCTTCATAATTTGGATATGATGAACTTGGCATTGTACAAATCTCTTGTAAGAACATATATTAATGCTGATGTATGTACTCCCGATATTGCATCAGCTATGGATAGAGATGGACTTGAATTAGATGAGGAGATCAAGGAGCTAATTGCACGATCTAAAGTTTTCATTTGATAGTTAATTTGTGTTTTTAATTATTATGTCCCTTTTTTTATTTATTTTTTGAAATATTTATGGTTAATAGAAATTTTGTAATAAAAATATGCCTTTTACAATTTTATCTTTTATTTATTTTTATTGATTCATCACCTTTAACTTGTACATATTCATATTGATAATTGAAACTTTTGAAAATGATATTAGATTTGACATTTTTTTATTTATGAAAAGTTGAAATGATTTGTATAAAAAATGAGATTTGAGATTTGAGATATTAGGTTGTTCGGCCTTGATGAAATCTGGCCCAATAACTTAGCACAAGGCCTTTATCATAAAATAATTATCCTAGCCCAGAGAGAGCCCGAGACGTATCTCTGTTGTTGATTTAACCATTGGAGGCCCTCCTTGGTTTCTTTCTTTTGGTAAATATAGTTGACCGACACCGAGAGATGCTGAGGTCTGTTGGGGCGGTGAGGCTACAACTGCATCTGCACGGATACGGATACGGATACCCATCTCCGACCACTCCCTCTCCTTTTCTCTTCTCTTCTGCTGCTTTTCCTTCGCTTCTCTGCGCCCCTATGCCTCCTTCCACCGTGCGTATTGCTGTTGTTGGCGACGTGGTTAGTTCTTACTCTTTTGCGGGATTCATCTCCTTTTCTTTTATTTAATTTATGTATTCTTTTTTATACCAAATAACTAGCTAACTATTAAAAAAGGGAACATAACATAACATAACATACTGTTTTTAACCAAAACAGAAAAAACAAAAAAAAACCATACAATCCACTGACCATTCACAAATGCATAGAACCAATATTATATTTTTTTTCAAATTCACAAAATAAAAGTATGAATGCCAATCTCGTTTCCACACCCATAAATGGCCTCGCTGACATCCTCTTCCACCTGAAAATTGCTTCCCTGTAAAGAAAGCTTTCCACTCCCTGTGGGATTTTCGGATTTAGTTTGAAAAAATCGGCAGTTACTTTGGTTTTGCACCAAAAGTATGCCCAACCAACAATATGCATACATAAATATCTAATTGATATTCATTTATTATTAGTAAAACATAACTTGTTCCCCTCTAACCAGATTGACCATAAAACTGCACCTCTAATTTAATTCATTTGTGTAATTTAATCTGACAGCTTGAGGAAGTGTTAGTTTGTGTGCATGATTTAGTTTCATTGGTGATGATGACCTTTATTTGTTACTTCGAATGTCTATATTGCTAGATAGAAATTGTAGTGCATTTTTCATCATAGAAGAATCAATTAAATTAAATGAGCAAGTTGCTCGATGCATGACGTACAACCTACATTCTGCTTGGCATTCTTAGATGACATTTTTGCATGCACTTGACTGTTTAGTTTAACTAAAATTGATTTTCAAATTCTCAATTATGTAGCATGATGATTGGGAACTTGAGGAAGATTCAAGAGCGCTTCAATTTCTTGAGGTAATTCGAATAATTTTATCACATAATTTATGACCTTCTGCATGCATGAATCAGTACTTGGTATCCTTTGCATGTTTACATTATATCCCTACTAAATTTAAGTTGACCTTAAATTTATTTCTTCTAAGGCTTCTAATGAATTAACTTGTTTTTTCCTAACTTATCTTCTACTGTATTGCAGCCTGACCTGGTGCTATTTACAGGCATGACCACTCTATGATAAGACCCCAAAAATCGTGATAAAAGGTAAAATTGACATGTTTTTCCATTTCGTAACTCTTTATCTTTTGGTTTTCCACTGCAGGTGATTATGGTAACGAGAATGTTGAACTTGTTAGAAGCATTTCAAATCTCAAGATGCCAAAAGCTGCAATTTTGGGAAATCACGATTGTTGGCACACTCATCAGTTCTCAGAGAAGTAATCTTAATTCATTTATTTCTTAGATATATTAATATGTTTTGTTAGAAATTATAAATTATAAGAACACCAAAAGTTTTGTCTTTTGCGAATGACATATTTTAAGTTTGTACTGACAGAGAAATAATAAGTTTTACTTGGAACAATGAGGAATGGCGGGTGTTATTTACTATAGTAAATATAGGGTGCAATTTACAGAAGGGAAAATTTTTGCAATTTTCTCAAGAGTAATGTCTCTGATCAGGAAAAAAAATAAATGGACAACAGCAAATTAATACAGTTACTAACATATATCTCATTTCCTTTGGTTTTAGAAAGCCTGATCGAGTCCAGCAACAGCTCCAATGGTAATTGTTTCTTCCTGCCTAAACATCAAATCATTTACATATATATTCATTTTGTTGATTAGCAAACCTGAATTTATGAGCTACCAGTCTAGGAGAGGAGCATGTCGGGTATCAGAGATTGGATTTCCCTGAACTGAAGCTAAGTGTGGTAGGTGGACGACCCTTTTCTCATGGCGGTGACAGGCTGTTCAGAAAACAGCTTCTGTCTAAATGGTTGGTAAGAAGTTACTTCTTTGGGTAACTCTTAACCACCACTGGTACAATATAAGTACAATTTCTAAGAGATGGCAAGCATACTTTTTTACGTAGGTATGGTGTAAACGACATGGAACAAAGTGCAAGGAAAATATGCAAAGCTGCCACCGGCACACCAGAGGAAAATACGGTGGTAATTCTTGCGCATAACGGCCCCACAGGTTGCTGTCTTGTCTAACAAATGTTATAAGCATTTGTGTAATAAATAGAATATAGAATGGCATAATTATAAATTATTTGCTTGAATGATATCCATAGAATCTGGAGTAATTGACAAATGGAGCCTCAAGTAACCATTGATATCTCAATTTGGTTCCTAAAATGTTAGGGATTAAAAATAATGGCGGATGTCTTTGAATATAAGATGACACATTCCGTGATGTGTTCAACTTCTAACTGACAAATGATATCGATTAAAATGTGTAGGATAGAAAAACATGAACATTTTAGTACTTTAGGGACAAAAATGAGAATTGGGTAATACTTGAGGACATTTTGTATCACACCACAATCATATCAAGGGAAAATATGTTTACACATGTACCCGTAAGATTGCTAAAGAAAACTTCAATTAGACAAACCTCTGAATTTACAATGTTTAAAATTAAGCCTATATTTAATTTTGTTGTTTTATTTCTTTATTAAATGGAGAAGTCCCCGATCAATGTTGTGCAGATGGGGCTTGAAAACTTATATGAGGGGTGCTAATGGTCGTCTGGGACATTTTATTTCTTTATTTTTGTGCCATATTGTCTCGCATTTTATCCACAAGTGTCAACCTTGCACAAATTCAATTCGTAGAGGGTTTATTACCTGACAAGAAATTATGCAAGGTTCACACTTGAGTTGATCCATGGAGCGCTTTGTGTAGTGGCTGACCCAAGAGAGAAAATGCCACAGGCACAAAATTCACTCCTCTACTTACATTATTACAATCTGGTATGAAACCACTAGTTATGACTAAAGTAATTTTGATGTAAAAAATTTCAAAACTCACCTCAATGTAGGATTAGGATCAAAAGTGAATGACATATGTGGAAGAGATTGGGTTTTTGGTGGTGGGGACCATGGGGATCCAGGTATGTACTTTTGACTAGTGTTACAGTAAATATTCAATTAACTCAGGCATGCATTTATGATTTCAGTTTATTAACAATAACTGATGCATGCAACTTATCTTCTTTTGGTTAGTTTCTTTGGCTTTGAATAATTTTCTAGTCTTCATGCTCTTATTCATGCATAAATTTCTATTAAACCTTTTAGAAGCTAAGGAAATCCTAAGTTTTGTGAATATGAGATCTGACTGATATTTGATTAAATAGAACCAAAATCGTTGCTTACAAATTAGGGTTTTTTACTTTTTACTTTGGGTTGCATGACAGATCTAGCTCAAGCTATATCAGAGCTTCAAAGCAACACACAGATCCCAATCCCTTTAGTCGTGTTTGGTCACATGCACAAGAGCTTGGCATACAGTAGCACCAATTTTAGAAAGATGATAGCTGTCAGAAATAAAGAAATCGTGTACCTAAATGGAGCAGTTGTGCCGAGGGTGAAACACATACTTGTCGACAATGCAAGCAGTTCGAGTGAGGATCTGAAAAATGTGCCTGAAAATTCTGGGTCTGTGACAGCTTCGCTGCGTGCTTTTACTGTAGTGGATATGCATGAAGGGAAGGTGAAAAAAATATCAGAGACGTGGGTTTTAGTGGCTGACAAAATTTCAGTTAAGGAGGAGATCACTCTGTTTGAAAGTTAGGAACTACTCTTATTCCTTCTTCTTTTTTTGTGTGTGTTTTGTAGGTTAAATTAATTGTATTTATTAAGCTTGGTTTTGTGTTCTTATCATTAATGATGATTTACTAGTTTCATGGGTTACATCTCACAGATATACAGTTCCTATTTCCTTGTGATTGTTCTATGTTTTTTGTATCACTTGACTGACACTTGTTGTAACTAATTTCCAACTGGGCTTGTGGGTTTCTATATTGAATTTTCCCTTTTTTATATCCGATTTTTTTTTTCTTATCTTGAAAAATAGAAGTCGCAATCAAAGCTATACAGTTATTGTTAGTCTTTTCTCTTGCATAAATAAATTGGTTTTCGAACTTCCGTATAATGCTTATGCATGAATGAAGGAAAGATTGGAGGGAAACAATAGTACTGTGTATAGCTCATATTAGTTCATAATATATATTAATATTTTTGTTTTTTAAAGTTAAAACAATTAATTTGAATTGTTTAATATATATAATCTCTGTATGAAGATGTACTAGTAGACTAAATTTACAAAAAAAAATTATTATTGTTTTAGATAGGTTTAGGGTTTAAAAGGACTCGTGTCATCTATGTGTTGCCGTAGTACCAATATACCATATAGCCTCAATGACAATGTAAGAAATTTTGATTGGCCTGGCTCTGGGGCCGGGAAGAAAGGAGAGCTAATTAGTTCATTGATGGGGAAAGAAAGGAAAAGAGAGAGAGAGAGAGAGAGAGAGAGAGGTGTTTTGTGCTGGAGGTGGACTGCTGGGTAATTATTATTCTTCAAAGCACCTTAGCTAGCTACTTTGGCATGCAAAAACAAATTAAAAAGACCGTGCTATACTCTTCTCTTCTCTTCTCTTTACTAGTCTTTATTAGTCTTTATCCCTTTGACTAAAGAGACCAAATTATGCATGTGGTCCCTAAATGCCTTCTCAAATAACAAGGGAAGGGAGGGAGTTACGATAAGTGATCAGTGATCACCAGTCACCACACCAAAAGAACAATGCATATTCATCACTTGCCCTTTGTCCTTGTTTGTCATGCTGTGGCAGTCATACAGGGATAACTCCAGTCCTGTCATAAACGGAGAGGATTTGTGTTTAAACTTTAAAACCTTTTTTTTTATGAAAAAGGTGATATATATAATATATATTGTTGTGTTATTGTTTCCCTTTGAATGGCACGGAATTCGAGGATTAGCCGGAGAATGTCTCCCGAGTAGGCAGAGGTTGAAGTTAGTGTTGCGTTGTGTTGCTCATTTCCAATACACCACCACGTGTGGCGAGTACAGATAAACCACACTGTGGCGGGTCACTGAGAAAACCAAAGTTGAAATTAAAAAGGATAAATAAAAGGAAAATATATATATATATATATATATATATATATTTGGCTAATATACTATGGGTAGCTAAGAGGCCTCCCGTGCTATGGCTCAATATTCGACTTTTCAAAATCCTAACGGTCAATCCGAACTGTTCATCTTATTCTCCATATTAATATGTGTTTGGAGACCAAATTTTACATTTTTTGAAATTTTTTTACTATTTTTTTAGATTTATTGAATATCGTTGTTTTTTATGGTTCAGATTTGTTTGAAAAACAACTATTTTCAATAAATCTAAAAAAATAGTAAAAAAATTTCCAAAAAATGTAAAATTTGGTCTCCAAGCATATATTAATATGGAGAACAAGATGAATGGTTCGGATCGACCGTTAGAATTTTGAAAAGTCGAATATTGAGCTGTAGTACAGGAGGCCTCTTAGCTACCCATAGCACCGTAGCCAAGTCATATATATATATATATATATATATATATTGGTCAGAGACAAGTGGTTGTTTAGTGAAATACAATTAATGAATTTTGTGCCCTTACAATTACGATTTTAAGTTATTGTAATTTTAGTCCAGTCTAAGCTACACTTACACTGCATCCTAACCTCGCTCAAAATATATGTGTTTACATAATTAAACACACATTCACATATACATCACATCATGGATTTGGGAACCTCCCCTTTCAAACTTTAAAAAATAAATACAAATATTAGAGTAATTATAATATCACTCACCTATTTATCCGCTATTCATTCTCCAACTAATTTTCTATTTTAACTATAACTATAATTTCTAATAACATTTATTTTTTTCATCTTTCTCTCTCTCTTCCACTTCCATCTTCTTCTCCCACCTCCACCTCCACCTTCGCCTCCGCCTCCCTCTCCCACCTATACCTCCGCCTCTACCTCCCTCTCCCACCTTTGCCTCTCCCACCTCCACCTCTACTTCCGTTTCTCCCACCTCCGCCTCTACCTCCCTCTCCCACCTCTGCCTCCACCTCTCCCACCTCCACCTCTACCTCTCCTGTTGGGTTTCGGGGTAACCAAAACCCGTTTAGGCTTAAGGTGTGGAACGACCGTAGAACAAAAATTTCTACGGCCAACTTAAACTCAGGATTAAACGGGGTATGTCAGAAAACTTTCCAAGGCGATCCACCTTCAGTATTCCTTTGGTATCAAAACCCAATTTAATCCTTTTACAGATCTACTCCATGATTGATTTCTAAAACTTTAATCTACTTACCAATTAAATAGATTAATATAACATATTTATACCTTGTTTCCAAATCATAGTTGGAATGCAGACCGAGCGAGAAGAGCGACATTGGGAATGACTCGTCTCAGAGCATCAGACGTCTGATGCCTCTATCGGTTATCCACCAGGACTAACCAGAGAGCGGTTTATTTCTTTTGCCAGAAATATCGTAAACCGCGGAATTATGTAAAAACACTATTCACAGGGAAAAAGACGAAAACCTGTAAATGCGAATTTTCGATTACTCAGTTTCATCAATGAGCAAAACTGACATACCACGAAATTTGATAAAACACTATTCATCAATCCCGTAAATATACTCCACAACAACTCGCAAGATTATACGTCAACTACGTATAACTTTCTTTTCTCAACCGAAACACTATTTGGGAGAGAAACCGAGAAATAGAGAAAATACTTATTCGATTTTGCACGAAACGATACGTATGAATTAGTTAGTTTTTCTCTCTACCCCTCCACCCATATTTATAGGGTTTAGGGTCGGTTGCCAAAAGACCAAAATGCCCTCCAAGTTCGGCCTATTTACAAGATATGCCATTGAATGGATAAGGATGATGACATGTCATGTGGATAAGATCGATGACGTGTTATCTGGATAGGATCGATGACATGTCATGCGGATAAGGACGAATATGAAAAGACCCGAATGCCCTCGGTCCGAATACAAATAATATTCGTATAATTATTATGAACAATTATATATATTTTTTGCGGTTGTTTGTTTCGGTATCGATAACGTGTCATCTGGATAAGATTGATAACATGTCATGCGGATAAGGACGAATCTGAAAAGACCCTAATACTCTCAGCCCGAATACAAATAATATTCATATAATTATTTTGAACAATTATATTTCTTGCGCTTGTTTGTTTAGGTAATTTATACAACGTGTCCTGCACATTTATAAATTAACCGGTTAACTTTTATACAACGTGTCACACACGTTTATAAATTAACTAATGTTTTTGCTTGTTATTTTTACATAACATTTATAATTTAATTATAACACGTATAATTAATTATAACCATCTTACTATTGATCATAACCAATTTATAATCAATCACAATAAGATTCTCCGATTAACTCCTATATCGTGTGACCCAATAGGATCTGTGTTATGTTAGTAAATAGAGTTAAAACTGTTTTAACTTCTATAATCATGGGTGGCGTCTGGCAACACATCATGACCATCCAATTACACAGATGATGCTGTACTGTATAATATCACGATCCAGTAAACAATTTACTTGTGTCTGTTCTTCTGTCTCATAGTTATCAGATTAGTTTCAAGGTAGATGTGTGTCATCATTGCTAACTGAATCTTTTCTTGATCTTGAGCAGATTATCAAATATAATTACTCTTGTAATTATACTGCTAGCAGATAATCTTACTCTATCAAGGGGCCCAGTGATGCTATAGCTCGTATAAAATACGAGGGATAAATAGTATTCTCGGTAAACTATCACCTCCTCAGCTAAGCTATACATATGAAAAAGCTACCCTTATAACTGCTTTTTATGGACAGCGTTAGATAACAATTACACGTACACATTTCTCAGTGGGAACGATAAATACCTCATACTGTAGAACCTGACACTGAATGAAAACATAAATGACACGAACACAATTCTATTTAATGTTTCATTCGGGGTCTGTCAAATACCGTGTTCCTTAAACATGTATCTATGTGATTAAAATGACATCTCGTGTCGGGTGGTTTGTAAAACTTAACCATATTTTAATCCACATGCTAACCTTATCGAGGTAATTAGTGTTTCTGCTAATTACCTTGGTCAGTGACTTTTTAAGAGTATATATTATCTATATTATGGAGTTTCACAATTTCAGTCATGAACTCAAAATGATCCATAAATTCAATAATCTCAAGGTAACAAAATGATATATAAATAAAAATTTAATTCATGAACAAAGCTTTATGATAATTTATCGTATTATTGACTTCTAGATTATTATAAACTAACATCTCCCACCTCCACCTCCACCTCCGTTTCTCCCACCTCTGCCTCTACCTCCCTCTCCCACCTCTACCTCCGCCTCTCCTACCTCCACCTCTACCTCCCTCTCCCACCTCGACCTCCGCCTCTGTTTTTCTAACGATAAGTTCTCTCCCTCCTCAAAATAGTAAATACGATAAGCTCCCTCCCTCTCATACCTTCACCTCTGTCTCCACCTCCGCCTTCGCCTCTATTTTTCCCATCTATGCCTGCAGCTCCCGCTCCAACGGACGTTCTGCCGGAGATCATCCGTCACTCCATCCCAATCAAACACGCCTCTACCGGGTTGAATACTTCAACATGTAAAAATGAACATTACAATGTGTATGAATGAATACTTGAGCACGCCTCTGCCAGGTTAGATCTACCACTGTCGACTGTATCAAAATATTTTTCTATCTGTGGATGAAATAAATCTCTTTCATGTCTATGTTATCTGTTCTCATAAAGTAGAGAGTTATTTGCAAATAACAAAGCTTTATTAATGATGAATTAAGTCACTGTGTACTAAGAAATGATATAAAGAAAAAAAAATAGAGGTATACGAATAAATATTTGATGTTTTAGAATGAATACTTCAATGTGTATTAATGAATACTTAATATCTTAGGTATGAATATTTGCGTGACAAGATATGAATACTTGTGCAACGGATAACTCGAAAGTATGTCATCATGTATCTCATTTGAAATATAAAATTGTGTAAAAAATATTCGTGATTTTAGATTTGCAAAATTACTCACAGATCGTTAAAAATATTATTTAAATTGAACAGAGAAGAAAAAACCATCTCTAAAAATGTGTAAAAGATGGATGAGTGATGTGTTCAGTTTTTGTATTTACACTTGAACAACGAGAATGAATACTTTCACGATGAGATATGAATATTTGTGTGATGAAATATGAATACTTGTGTAACGAACAACTTGAAAGTATGTCATCATGGATCTCATTTGAAATATAAAATTGTGTAAAAAATATTCAGGGTTTTAAATTTGCAAAATTCCTCATAGATCGTTAGAAATATTGGTTAGATTAAATGAAAAAAAAATCATCTCTAAAAACGTGTAACAGATTAATGAGTGATGTATTAAGTTTTTATATTTGCACTTGCACAATGATGATGAATACTTTCTCGATGATGATGAATATTTGTGCAACAGACAACTCGATGAGGATGAATATTTGTTATATATGAATACTTAATGCATTATAGATGAATATTTGTGTGCGTCAGTTGTAAAATCTTTCAAATATTAAATGACCCTCACATAGTAAGTGACTCTCTAAGTAGTTAGTAGTTATTCAAGTACTTAATGACTGAGAGATAAATGAAAAATTGTTACGAAAGATAATTAGGTGCTCCCCAAATATTAATGCATACGTCTGGATGTTGTGTGAATGTATACACTAATAATATAGCTGAAATTGTCAAATATTTAAAAAATATTATTCTATTAATGTAAAAAATGGAATAGACACAGAAAAGAAAAAAAAAAATAAAAAAAAAAAGTTGGAACAAGGTGAGCCCAACTCAACTTCTATGTCTTAAAAAGAGCATGGAGCAGTGTGCCGGATCACCGACAGGTGGGGCTGTTGTTGCTAAATGGTGGGCACTGCAAAAGGAGTGGGTGTGGGCCCATCCGTCAGACTGTCGTTAAGATACAAGTCTTTCGTACAGCTCTCTGCCTGAGGGCTTTCAAGCGGAGAAAAAGAAAAAGAAAAAAAGAATGCTACATTGCTACACGTAAGTAACTCATCCGCGAGATGAATAATGAAGAATGAAGAATGAAGAATGAAGAGGCGTGCGAGGAGAAAGAAGTGGCTGAAGGAAACGGATAATACACCATGATGACCGACAAGTGGTCCCGGATAAATTGTGTAGAGAAATATGTTACACCTGGCATACTGAAAAGTTAAGGCAGTTGGAGTTGGAGGCCAGCCCAGCTCAGCGCGAGAGAGCGATGTCTGACCGCTGCTGTCTCCTGAGTCCTGACCCTATTTTTGTTCTGCCAGCCTTTGACCGAATCTAGACCGTCTCTTTGACTCGAGATTCGTCGCCTTCCTTGACCTTTACTTGTCTCTTTTCTTTTCTTTTCTTTTCTTTTCTTTTCTTTTTCCCGAGCAATCATAATCCTTCGCTCCATCACTTAATCAATCACCTATTCTATTCTGTTAGATCTACCCCGTGATTCGTGTAACACAAATCTCGAGAAGATCCCAATGTTAATCTATCTATCTATCCATCCTATCTATCTATCTATCTATCTATCTATCTATCCATCCTATCGTAAGTCGTAAGTCGTAAATCGTAACAGAAAAGCAGAGAAAGAAAGGGCAAGTGGCGAGCTTCTATGATCGAGAGACTCGAGAGAAACAAAACAGATCTATCTATTTATATACAAACTGAATTACTAAACACAACCAATCAATCTTAACTTCCTTTTATTCGCCTCTGTTGCTCCAGCTCACCTCCCTCTCTACTCTCTCTCTTTCTCTCTCTCTCTCTCTCTCTCTCTAAGAGAACAGAGAAGAAAGAGAAGAAGGAGAAGCTAGAAGAGTCTCCAATGGGGAACGTAACCGCTTCGGTAGCGGCGAGGTTCGCCTTTTTCCCGCCGGAGCCAGCTTCGTATGAGGTGGTCCGGCGCGGTGGCTCGGATGGTGGCGTTTCTGGGATAAGGATTGTTTCAGGCATGGGAGGTGGGAGAGGTGAGAGGGATGCAGAGGTGCACGTGTTAAGCACGAGATCTGGAACGAAGGTGGCGACGGCGTTCTTGCGTCATCCCAACGCCAAGCTGACGCTTCTTTACTCGCACGGCAACGCGGCTGATCTTGGCCAGATGCTTGAACTGCTGTCAGAGCTCCGGACCCACCTCAAGCTCAATGTCATGTGGTACGTGTCATCATCTCCTTCTCACTGTTATTAATTGAATTCGTAAGAGAATATTAATTAATTAATTAATTACACTATCATTTTTCTTTTAAAAATATAATATAATATAATAATATAGTAGATAGATAAATACAATACAAACGAGATTTAATTAAATATGTACATCAAATCCAATTGGAGTATTGCCATTGGACGATTCCAATCAGCCGTTCAAGGCCCTAATCCTAATCCTAATCCTAATCCTATGTTGGCTGTGGCCTGTGGACCTGTGGTACTGTTTTTCTATAATAATCCTGTGCTGTAATCCCTGTGCCAAATTGAACACTATTGAATGTTTACTGTTTGCCATTATACTTTTCAGGAATGTGTGTATTTTTATCTTCTTGTTGTTGACAACTTTGAATGGTGCATTCAATGCTCTGTCCTGTTGTGATTTTGCACTACACCATCATTTTTATTGCTATTTGCTCCATACATTTTACTAAAATCTGGATAACATTTTTTTTCACATTTTTGTTTTGTGATGTGCCTGTTTCTTTTTTTTTTCATTGTCTATGGACAACTATATCTCCATTATCAGATTGCACCCCAGAAAATAGTTTTAATCTCATTTCCTATATTGGTTTCTTAGCATTTTTTTTGTTTGACTTCATTATAACCAATACTCCTGTTGTATTTTTTTCGCAGCTATGACTACTCGGGTTATGGAGCATCAACGGGAAAGGTAAAAGACATGCATTCATGGTTTGATTTGATTTAATTAAATACATCTAAGCTATTTATATTAATAACTTTTCTATTTATTTATTTTCCCCAAATGGAAGCCAACTGAGAATAATACATACCACGACATTGAAGCAGTGTACGACTGTTTAAGGAAAGAATATGGTATAAGACAAGAGGATATCATACTCTACGGGCAATCTGTTGGTAGTGGACCCACATTGCACCTTGCTTCACGGTTGAAGAGTTTGCGAGGTGTCGTTCTTCATAGCCCTATTCTATCTGGAATCAGGGTTTTGTACCCCGTTAAAGTCACTCTTCCATTTGATATTTTCAAAGTAAGTTGAAATCCATATATTCTCTATTTTTTTATTCCTTGAAAGAAAATGGGGTTATCATATTTGATTCTGCAACAACATTTTTGGTTTTGTTTTTGCAGAACATTGACAGGATAAGGCAAGTCAACTGCCCTGTGTTGGTTATGCATGTAAGTTTATACTGTATGATTTACAGTACCAGTACCAGTACCAGTACCAGTTGATTCATGCCAGCTTCAACCCAGATGGTAGTAGAATAGTATGCATAATTATGCCATGCCTGGAAACATATTCATCCTAACCAACTCTATCTAAAAATTCTCCTTTATCGTCCCTTTAGTTGGAAAGAATAATTTGAGGCCTGATAAATGCAGCCAACATAGGAAATTTCAAGTACATTGGTCATTGGCACTTGAGGTGCTTTTATCGGATCAATTAATTCAGTGGGTAATTAGAATTTGTGTAATGTAATTTCCAGGGCACTGCAGATGAGATAGTAGACTTTTCACACGGAAAACGCCTTTATGAGCTGGCAAAGGAGAAATACGACCCGCTATGGGTCACTGGAGGTGGGCATTGCAACCTAGAAACCTTCCCTGAGTACATAAAGCACTTGCGAAAGTTCATAAGCGACATGGAGAAGTTTACAATGGAAAGGCCAGCTTCTGATACTTCAAACATAAACGAGACTGAGGTTAAATATAAGAAATGTTTAAGATTTGGTAAAAGGTAGATATTGCGAGGAGATAGATATGATCAAGCTAACCTAACAGTGAATTTTTTCAGCTCAAATAGGAAGTGCATGGTTTGTTTGGGGGAGGGTTGCCTGTATCAGGTGTTTTTATGAGCTCAAGGTTCTCAATCCTTTTTTTTTTCCTTCTTACCTGGCAGATACACTTCTGTAAAGAATTTTACCTGAGTAGAGATATATAATTCCTTTTCTTTTGGTTTCATAGATTGCCAATTTTTTTTTTTTACAAAATTTGATCTGAAAATGGATCTTCCAAGTAAAGTTTATCCAAAATACAACACCACGCCCAAAATATCATAGATGCCAACTTCATCTTTTAACTCTTTTAAGAAATATCATAGATTCCACTTTCCCCCAAACAGTCAGTAATGTATTAAAAATAAACGAATTTTATTAAGAAATTAGTCAAATTACAGATATTCCAGCATACAGGTGTTGTACAACTCATTGAATAATTTTGAACAGTAAATACACTTATGGTTGACTAAGACGCACCTGCAAAACCCTCCAATTCGCTCTTAATGAATATGAACTGCAACAAAGACCTTGCCTTTTAAGGATATTATAACTTTTTAGGGTCTAGGTCACAAAATAATTTATGTACTATTTTATGGTTAATAAAATAATTAATATGGGAAGGATCCAGTCAATCTAATGTGTTCTAATGTGGGTTTAAGGCCGTATTGACGAACCGCACGATTTCCAGCACGGAAACCATCTCCATAGGCAGCAGATGTGTCAGATTCGATCTGGTGCGTAAAAAATTCACCCAGTTTTCTCTCGAACTGGGACCTCCTGCCCTTCTTTGATGACATGGCAGAAGAGGAGGATGCTGATGTGGAGGCGACACTGCTGCTAGCTGAACCTGCCATAGTCTCGGACTCTATCCACATGTGAGCAAGCACTTGGCAGATGCCTTCTTCCACATCTGGCCTAAGTGAACGGAATCCTAAAATAAATACAAAATGAAAGGAAATATATAACCATGCTGGTAACTCACCGAAAGCCAAACAAAAACAAACCGAAATTAACTAATATTTTGCTAGTACTGGGAGTGGGTTTACCAACACTAGCATATGTAACAGCAAGGATTTGGCATGATAGTTGGTTCAAAGAAAAAGATCTAAAAGTAAATACCATTAAGACGAAGCCATGCATGCATCATCTCGTGTGCAAGAATAGAACCGGTCAATAATCTGCATGAAAAAACATTGAAGTTTTGAAAGAAGTTCTAAAAGGAAAAAAAAAAAAAAAAAAACAATAATTAACAAGAACAAATTAAATGTGAAGTACCTAGGGAGGCCATATAAAATTAGAATGGCTGTTACTTCACACCTACGGGTAAGTCTGTAGGGCTCAGTTATCGGCTCCATTGCTCTGCTACCCGTCCCAATCCTTGGTTTCCTTAAAATCTGAAGATACATCTTTCGAATAAATAACAAATGATGAATTTACAAACAAAGACAAGAAGTAGCAGTGATTTTCGCACCGTGCTGATAGTCTGCTCTTCAGATAAGCACAAGCCCCTAGTTTCAGGAAGATGATGGTGTCCCTACAAAAAAACCAAAACAATAATATAATTAATTATAGTAATGAAGTGGTAGAGTTCATTTTGCCCTTTTAACATTGCAGGTGTCACCTCCATCCAATTTCTTTGATAATACCCAAATTAACATTCTTTAATTCCTAACTAGAATGCAGAGATAGCATTAAGACTCAATGTTTCTTTAATGAAACGGGCAACAACGCCTTTTATCAAAAAAATAAAGAATGCATCAAGACATTTTCAGGTTTCACAAGAGTGCAAATATTTTTCAAAGGCTGAAATGGAAGTGCCCAAAGATCAAACCAGCAAACAACAAGGAATAATTCACCAAGGCCCCCTATTATAAATCATGAAATCACACATCAACCCCCCCCCCCCCAACCCCCCCAAGACACCTGTAAGGTCCCTATTTTAACAACTGAAATGGAATTGATTGTTTCTGTACTTCATTTCCGGGGTTATTCATTATATGTCTTTCTTTATGTGTGTTTATTGTATGAAAATTTACAGGGGTACACATAAAATACCCAATAAAGTAGTAAAAAAAGAAGAAGATCATGTAAGGTTTGAGATGAACGACTCACATGCCTTTCTCCCTCCATGGCATCATTAAGTGCTTGCCTCTCAACCAAAAGGAGAGGGACCTTTTGTTCAACTCTCATGTTTAGCCCCTCATAAAATTCTTGTATGTCAAGGTAGAGGGGTTGGCAATCATTGGTATCCATTATAGCAGAGTCAAGACACTCGAGACATATTTTTCGGCCATCGTCTAGTTTAACATACTTGGTATCTCTAGGCTATGAGTTTCACAGATAAAAAATAAAAAAGGTTTCAGTTGAACAGCAATTTTAAAGGTTTTCTGCAAACAACACCCCATCCCCACCTTACTGTACTTGCAAGTAATAAAATTATCTTATTTGCAATAACACGCTGCTTAACTTTATATATTTGTACCAATGGAAGAGCTTCACTATATGCATAAATAAACAATTTAGGTTATAACACAGTTAACTTTTTGTCGCTGTAGACCAATTTGAGCTATAAGATCAATGAAGCCAAATAAACGAAGGGGTAAACTCCAAGTTTATATTAGTTTGTCATAAAAGAACTAATTAAATTAGGGAGAAATATATTATCCTCCTACCCAAGAAAAAAAAGTGCTCTAGTAATTGTTTCTCGAGTAGAACTAGGGTGTTCTTAAGCTCACCAAGCCTCTTAAGCCTCTTGGGAACTTAACTCTAAAAACTAATCGGATTGGGTACAAATGACAAATCCAAACTGTTGAAACCAATCTACTTCAAGAGCAATGCGTTTACATACAAAATTCATATTTTTTTAAATAATTTAGTATAAAGTCAAGCGGTCAAAAGAAGGTTTATAATTTAATTTTAATGCATTCATTTTTTTCATCATTTATTGACTGCTTGACTTTATACTAAATTAATTCAAAAATTTATAAATTTCCATGCAAACGTAATTCACTCATGAAGTAGATTGATTTCAACGGTTTGGAGTCATCGATTAAAGTCAATTCGATAAATTTTGAAGTTAAGCTCATCAAGGAGCTTGGTGAACTTAAGAATACCCTAGTTCTACTCGCTTCTTTCCTCATGAACCCTCGAATGACTAGGGGACCAGGTTTTACAGCAAATAACACATTTATTAGTTATTTTTCCTTAAGTAGCAACATGTTCCGTCTGACATTTTTTTGTGTCCGGCAGTACATAAACAGTACAGTAATTAAAAGTTTCTAATCTCGGTTCTTGTGTAAATAGACCAAACAAAAACAACAAGGCTGCTAAATGTAAACATGATAGGAGTTGAGTTTTTTTTTGCAAATAATATAAACTAACAAATACAAGTTCCAAGAGAATCCCTTTATAATAGGTTTGGGATTATTATTGTCCACGGCCAATGCAAAAATGGACTTTGTATGGTACTGTGCCAAGATTCTTTTTTGTGTTTCCATTCCCTATAACTCTGATGTTGTGTGTGGCCATTTACTTTTTCAACATTTATAGTGCAGGCTCAACCAAAAGGTAACAAAGGGATAGTTCTTATAGTACCAGTACTGGTTGGTACAAAGGACTGCAATTCAAGTGAAATCGAGTATGTTACAGGTACATGACCATCCCCAAGGTTACAAAAATAAAATTAATAAATAAAGCAAACTCCCTTGGACTGGTACATAGGTCTAGTCTTTGAACCAATATTGAAGAATTCATGGTCATGGTATAAGCCTGTAGGGCATGACTCAAATTCATGGTCATGGTTATGTACAAAGACGAACAATCATAAGCAACACCAAGGTACAAATCTAAGAAAATATGCAAATACTGCAGGGCATGACTCAAATTATTTCTAAATGTAATCAGTACCTCCATTCTCTCACAGCTACAACACCTGGGAGTATGATCCATTTCATGAGAAGGACAATATTTTTGTAGCCAGAAAGGATGAGCTCGGTATTCTATCAAACCATTCATGCCTGTTGGAATCTTTCAAAACAGTTGCAAACAAAAAGCTTTACTGATAAGGTATTGCAGTAAAAATAGGAAATTTTCTTGTTTTTGATCATTTACAGTAATTCCTAATGATTGTTGTTATAAAATAGTCAATTAATTTGGTGATAATTGCAAGAAAAAAAGCAAAATATATAAATCTAAAAAGAAAACAAAATAATGAAGTAAATCTTACAAAGTGCTTGCAAACATCACATTTAGGATGGTACTGCTCCTTGTAGCACAACTTATGATAAGGTTGATTCCCGGACATGGAGAACTAATTTCCAACAAAAAAAGAAAGCACAATTGTTATCAAGTAAAATAAAACTAAATTTTTTTAAAAATATAGACACCTTTTTAACCTTACACATTGGTTGTCTATCAAATTTGATGCGATTTAAGTACTGCTTGACATTCAATTAAAGTTTGTTAAATATGGACAGTTGCAAATTTCAAGTTATCTGATGAGTGGTAAAATGTGCATCAAATTTCATCATTGTTTATGTCCATGATATGCATAGTATTGATAATATTTTATGAGTCGGATTTCAAAAACTACAAGTTAGTTTGACGGTTGTCAATAATGTCAAGTTAATATATTGTTAATGGATCTCATCAAATAATAAATAAATAAACAAATAAGAACTGCCCCTAACATTTTATGTTATCAACCATCTTCAGCTCATATAAAATTAATTAACATTTAAGTTTATAACTCCAGTATAGAATTCCTAGAACAAGGTGAGAATTTTCTGACCAAATACGTTTCCATTTAACCAAGCTACACAAACAGCTTCAGTCAATAGCAATGTCTCAGAACACATCAGATTAATAGCAACACAATAAAATGAAAAGACTAAGAATTTTCACTATGAAATATTAAAGTACCTCGTAGTCAAAGATTGGTTGATGGCATGCATGACATTTGAAGCAATTGGGGTGCCAAACAGCTCCCATGAAGTTAAGAAACCGGCCATGGCCTATCTCATTGTGACATCCCGCACATATCCTGAAAAGTAAGAACTTATGTCATGAACTTTTATAGCATGTATGGTACACATGGACAAACTAAACCAAGTACCAAACATGGTTGGATGTACAAGTGCCACATTTTCATATCAGACTACTACAAGATTTCTATGTCTGCTGATTTATTTCCCTTTTCCTTCTCTTGTGCAAACACAGGTACCACTGGACTTTCAGATGCCTATAACAGTTTCATCTTTTCTTTCAAATATTCCTAAAAAAGACCAGAAAACTCAATAACTCTGCAGTGTGTATATATAGAACAATGCACCCAGTGCCAAGTTTGATCCTTGATGGAGGAAAGACCAAAAAAAGAAGAACCTGTATCCAGAAGAATATACGAAGGGAAATGGGCTGTAGGAATTTCCATTTTGAAGAGGTGGTGGTTGTACGTTCAAGCTCTCTTGTAAAGCTCTTGCAAGTTGTTCATCCTCTTCCAAATGCACATTCTTCTCTGTATAAAACAAGAAAAAAAATGACTTTATAATAAACTCGATATTTTTGCAAGTATACCCCTATGTTTATTCATTATAGACTACATAATTTAACACTTATCACATTGCAACATTGTTTTGTGTAAGTGCCAAAGAACAACCAACTTGTAAAAGTGATGTTAAGTCAAACAAAATGTTCCTCACAGTAACTTGTAAATATCACTAAAAAATATTTGCATGTTATTTGTGAAGACATTTAAAACCATGGGTCTGATTTGTAACAAAAATAGGAAGTATTGAAAGGAGGATTTTAAGCACAATTACATTAGACAGCACTGGTTAGACATACCTATTAGACAAAAAAGAAAGAGAGAAACATACAAAATACATATAGCTAACCTTTCGCTCTTGACTTTCTATCTTCTTCTTCCAGCAAGGAAAGTGCTATAGCACGTTCTATATCTTCATTCTCGTTCGGGGCATATACTTCCTATTTTACACAAAGTAAATTTACTTTTATACATCCAAATACTCAGGAATAAAAGTTTGGAAACTCGAAAGAAAAGGCTTACCAGGCCCCTAGATGGTTCTTCCCAAAACCTGTTATCATCAGGTTTTCTGTTGTATTCACCTCCTGAGATGCTATGGCTTGAACCTTTGAAAATTTTGGTTAGCCAACCCATCCAATAGGACTCACTCTTGGTACCACTAGAACGTCTTAGCCTGCAAAGAACATTCCATTCCTGTTGAGAATAACAAAAGGCATAGAGAAACAAGATACCAAGCTGTTATATTTTGTAACTCTTTCTTAATTTTCCCTTTTCTCAGAAAGAGTCATTCTATTTGAGAATTGAGAACAATTAGGAGGATGCAATGCATACTTTCTCTTGGAAGTAAGTCAGTAGTGGTTTGTCTAACAGAAATTAGAAGAATAACAGAAAAGAACCAAAATTAAAAGTTCTTCTGGCATGTGCTGTTTGACTAGAACGCAAATCAGACGGTTTAGGTAAATAATATTGTTTGACCCATAAAAGTTGCATAGAAAAATGAAGAGAAAGGATTGAAGTCAGATGTTTTGGTCAACGCTTATATGTTGTTTATTAATATTCTTGTACCTTAAGTAACCTTAATACAATCAAGCAGGCAGGCAGGCAGGCCCTTCTCTATTTCAGCACATGTAGCAGAACAGTAATTTGATAAAAACAACTTGAAACATGATAAAAATAATCAAGTAGACTTAAATAGAAATTAGGAAATAATTTTACAAAAAACACCGAGACAGACTCACCTCTACTCAAAATTCAATTGAAAACCCAAAGTCGGCAATGTTCAACAAAAAATGTGAAAGACCCCGACCAAAGACAAAGAGGGTCCGGAAATCACAATTGATCGGTACCGGATGTCTAATCGCCAGACACGCAACAGGCACGTCGGCGTGGGGTGCTTTCATGCAATGGAAGTGGAGCCGTAGAAGCCGGGTATTTTTGTTTTCTTCTAAACTGCTTTTGGATTGATTATTTGTCTCTCGCTGGCGTCAGAGAGAGAGAGAGAGAGAGAGAGAGAGAGAGAGAGGGGGAGAGGTTGGATTTGAAAAGAAAAAAAGGAGAAGGTGAGCTAACCCCAAGAAAGATTATGTAATGTAATGAAAAAGAGCAAAACAAAGGGTGTGAAAAGGGATCAAGAGGTGCCGACTGACGAGGCGAGGTAAACAGGATGTTGGTTGCTCGGTCAGACAGTCAGAAAACGCCAGCCAATCAGAGAAGAGAGAGAGAATTCAGACTTTTCATACTAGGCTGAGTCAGTCTACTTGAGGCCCAATTTGTACTCTTGCGGTAGAATAAAAGGCCCATTTATTCTTACAAATGCTGCATTTTTATAGATAAATGTTTTCCAAACTCTTTACAGTACATTGTTTTTTATGGGCCGGGGGAATTTTGGGGGCACATGCTCCACCATTGGATTTCTTTAAGAAAAGATGAGGGCCAATTGGCGACAATAGAGTAGCACGTGTCAAGACAGCACTTGTGGTATGCCATATTGCCATGTGCGGTGCGATGTACAAGGACTTTATTTTTTTTTTTTAGGTGAAAGCCCTTAGGCGTTTGATTGAATTGATAAATTGTTGTTAATACATAACTAAATCTTAACTTCTCTCCTAATGTAACACTAAGAATCTAAAGTAACCAAATATAAAAACTACAAAGTAAGGAACACTTTAAACTAAATCGGAGTGATAGGGTTGTGTTGTTTGCTTGCTTCTCTTGCTTGTCAGAGATTTCCTTTCTTCTCTTCTGCACCCTATATCTATATGAATTGGAAATAATTCATATTGATCCTTGTTTCTATGTCGCAGTTCACTGTGTTTGTCTCGCCTGTCAGTCCCAAAAAGGAGTGTCCAGACCTTCTCGCCCAATTTGCCAGGTTATGCGGATCTTGTAGCGCCTCTCTAGATGCCTTTGCAATTATAACCCTTTCCTTCAGTGAGTTATATATCCTGGCACATTGAGCTACTGTTGGTGTTGCTTTCCATGATGGTAGGTCATCTGTATTGTTTGTGTTTACTGCCATTATCAAAACCTGGCAATATGAAAAAATTACAAAATTGCCCTGCTGCTCCAGTTGGTTGTATTGTTGAATGTGTTGCAATACTGTCATGAGTGCATGCGCCCCTGCTTGAAGGGGGTCTGATGCTTGCATGGGCCCATACTGGACTGTTTGGAGCTATCCCTGTTCATCATAGTGCACTGCTCCCCAACCCGCTTTGAGTGTGGTTTCCCATGATGCATCAATCAACATTGTTTTAGTGCCTCTTTGTATGCTCTGTACCTGTATTGCATTGCTCCTATTCTGCGTCTGTTGTTTTTGATGTGGCTCTTGCCCGATTTTCATGCGTCCCACCTGTAGTAAAATAGAGAATGGTGTAGCTTTTGTACCAGCAAAAAAAATTTCATTTCTTGCCTTCCAAATACACCACATGATGTTCCCAAATATGACCATTTGCTCTTCATTCAACTGGTTGGTCACCTCCAAAAAGGCTGTTGTGAAGTCCAAGGGCAGATGATCTCCTCTAATTGATAGCTCCGATGCATGCCATGTTGCTCGAGCAATATCACAGAAGAAGAGAACATGCATTGTGTATTCATTTTCTAAACCACAAATTGGGCATTTCGGATTAATGGCTCTTATTCTTGTGTGCAGATTGTACAATGTTGGCAGTCCATTATGCACTATTCTCCACAAAAAGAATTGAACCCTCGGTGTGAGTTTTGATTTCCAAATTATCCTCCATGCCTTTAGTTGTTACTCAGTATATGATCTCTTTATGCTTAACTGTTGTCTCCTTCTCTGGTAACCTTCCTTTGTGGTGTATTGCCCCTTATTGCTAATTACCCAAATTAATCTGTCCTTTACCAGTGGATCTTGAGTTGGTTTCTTTGCATTATTTTGAATTGCTGTGAGTGCATTTTGACCCAGTAGGTTCCTGATTTGCTCATCCCTCCATGAACCAGTTGAGTGATCATATAGGTCAGCCACCATGAGGTCCCTCAACTGATTTGTTCTCACTTGCCGCGACATCCATCCTTGAAACCATGGTTGATTGATTGCTCTGACATTGGTACCATCCCCTATATGCCACAGGAGGTCACCTCTAAAGAAAGTCTTCAGTGGCTGAATTGCTTTCCAAAGTTGGCTTGCCCCTGTTGTATTTCCAGGACCCCATAATCCTTTTCGTGGATAGTACTTTGACCTCATCACAGCCACCCACAGTTTGTCTTGCTCGCCTGCCAATTGCCAGACCACCTTCAATAACAGTGCCTCATTGAAACCCTTAATATCCCGTACTGCCAATCCCCCCCTCATCCTTTCTAGCACAAACTTTTTCTCATGCAATGAGAGACAAGTATCTGTCCTTGTCAAGCTTACCCCATAAGAATTTCCGAATGGTAGCTGTCACTATCCTGATTGTCTTTGCATGTAGTTTTGCCACCGTCATGTAATATACTGGTAAGGAGAGCAGGACCGATTTTATTAGGACCAGTCGGCCGGCATGGGACAGCAATTTGAGTTTCCATCCTGCCAATCTTTGTTGGATCTTATCCACCAGTTGATTATGTGTTAGGTCCCGTGCATTTTGATTCGATGTAATGATAATTCCCAGATATTTTTCTTTTTCCTCTGCTGCTCGTGCCCCAAAACTTGCAGAATACCCTCTCTACATGTGTCTTCATATGAAGAACTGAACCACATGGAAGACTTTGTCGGGTTAATGACCAGACCCGCATTGTTCCCGAAATCATCTAATAGTCCCTTTATACACCCAATTTCTCTCACCGTTGCTTCTCCCATTATCATCAAGTCATCCGCGTACATGGAATGTGTGATGGTAGGTGCAGTTGTTGCCACTCTTATTCCTTTTAAACTCCCTTGTGTTGCTGCCTTTTGGAATTGGCTAGTCAGGAATTCCATTACCAAAATGAAGATGTATGGTGATAAGGGCCATCCTTGACGGAGCCCTCTTGTCGGCTTAATGAATCCATCTCCACTTCCATTGACTAGAATGGTTATTCTGCTTCCCTTCATACAGTTCTCAATCATTCTTATTATTTGTCGTGGTATATTCACCTCCTTCGTGACTCTTGATACGAAAGACCAGCTAGTCATGTCGAAGGCTTTTGTGATGTCAGCTTTTAATAAAAATGATTGATCAGTGTATGTTGTTGACTGATACGAGTGGAGAATTTCCTTTATGAGAATGGTGTTGTCTGATATGTTTCGACCTTTGAGAAAAGCAGTTTGGTTGTTTGAAATCAGCTTTGCCATGTATGGTTGCAACCTTATGGCTATAATTTTCATTAGTAGCCTATATGTGATGTTACCCACCGTGATAGGCCGATAGTCTTTTGGGGACTCCGGCTCATCAGTTTTTGGGATCAAAACTATTTGGCATTTGAGCCATTCCTCAGGTGGATGACCTGTTAGGAATGTGGCTTTGATTGCTTCTGTTATATCACCTTTGAGGGTTTGCCAAAAAGTTTGTAGTAACCTAGCTGTCAATCCGTCCGGTCTTGGAGCCTTGTCCGGACCCATCCTAAATAGCACTCGCATGATTTCTTCTAGCGATGGTGGTCTTGATAACATTTCATGGTCCTCATTCGGTATTGAAGGGTAATCGGACCCGCTGAACTGCTGGAAAAACTCCTCATTCTCGTTGTCTGTTGGTTGTTGGGGAGCCGAGTAGAGATTCCTAAAAAAGTCACAAAAGCTTGTCGGATTCCCGCATTACCTGTTATGACCGAGTCATTTGCTGCTTTGATGCTTGTAATTAGGTTTGCTCTCCTTCTGTTGGTTGCAACTTGGTGATAAAAAGCGATATTGCGATCCCCTGAAACTTGCCACTGTAACCGCGATCTTTGTCTCCAATATTGTTCTAGATCCTCCTCTGCTTGTTTGTATTCTGCTAATACCCTGTTTTGTTGTTCCTGGTCTTGGTACGCAGGGTGTATTGTCTGAATTTGCAAGAGCTCTTGCTCTGCTTCTCTCAACCTTGTTTGTGGGCTAGAAACCGACCTAGCCCAGCTCTGTATTGCAGTATGCATAGATGCCATTTTTTCTTTCCAACTTAACTCCTTCGCTTCCTGCCATTTTCCTTCCCATGTTTCTTTGAAACCTTCCTGAGTAAACCACCAGTTCTCTATTTTAAAACTTGATGGACTTTGGGGCTTGCCATCCAAACGAAGGAGAATAGGACAGTGATCACTATGCACCCTCGGCAGATGGTTCACATAAGCCAAAGGAAACAGTTGTGACCATTGGGTGGTGGCCACAGCCCGATCTAATCTTTCAAAAATTGCCGTTGAGGTGTTCTGACTGTTCGTCCACGTGTATGCCGGTCCTTTAAAACCCAAGTCCATCAAACTGGTATCGAACAGAAAATCACGGAACTGTCTACTGTTGCTATTAAGGGTCGAGTTACCTCCATATTTCTCCTCCTCTCCTACAATAGCGTTGAAGTCCCCAATAACACATGTCACCTCATAACTAGTGACAATATCTCTAATCTCATTCCAAATTGCCCTATTTAAGGTGTGTGCCGGGTCTCCGTATACACATACTAGAGACCAAGCTGGTTTTCCTGGTTGTTTGATTCTTGCGTGGATGATAAATCTGGATTTCGTAATGATTTCTATATTTATTCCATTGTCCCAAAGGAGCCACATGCCCCCTGAGCGGCCTCTTGCTGCCACAATTTCATAGTTCGGAAGAAATCTATTTTGTAAAAAACGTTTGGATTTTCGGGTAGAGCATTTTGTTTCCACGACAAAGGCTACTCCTACCCTTGTCGCGCGGAGGAGGCATTCTAGGAAAAGCCTCTTCCGTGGCCCTCCGAGACCACGGCAGTTCCAGGCTACTAGATTCATATTTCCAGCGGGGACGAGATCCTGCTCGTCTCCACCGCTCTTTTCTTTGAGGCTGGGGCATTACTGTTCTCCCCACGTTCATTCTGTTGGTCGTCTGGCAACATACCCAACAGGTTTTGCGTTTGATAAAATCCTTCATTGTTGTTTCTTTTTAGACTCCATGGCCCCAGTTCACTTTCACCAATTCTTGGGATAATTGGTTCTAAATTTAGATACGGTCTGCTTCGGACCACGTATTTTCCTGGTCTCCTTGCTGAACTATTTGGGGCGGTTTGAATGGGCTGTATTGAAAGTCTGTTTGTTGGGTTTTCTTCCTGGGCTTGGGTTTGTGAGTTTGCTAGTTCAGGCTGTGCTTGGAATAAAAAATCCATTTGGGTTTCAGTTATAGGATGTGCCGGCTGCGCATGGCGTGTGGCCTGGTGCTGTTGTTGGGTTGTTTGGGTCGGTATGTTGGGTTGTTGGCGGGGTTGATTTTGGTTCAGCTCTGTTTGATCCAGGTTTGGGGTTGGGACTAGTGTGGGGGTCTGTAATCCAAGCACCTAACTTTAGCTTTGTTGATTCCTAAATTCCTGGCCTGTTCCTGTATTTTGGATTTTACCCGAATCCGTTCCATTCTAGTTTTGTCTTGACAGTCAGTGTGGTTGTGCCCGAGTTTTGCACAAAACAAACATACTCGGTGCAACCGTTCATATGATAGATGGAAAGTGAACGGGCCTAGGGTGGGATGGTCCACTTCAAACCTATATTTGAGCTGTTTATCAATTGGTACTAATACCTTGACTTTGGCAAATTTTGTGTTACTAGTTGAGATATCTATTACCTCTGATAGAGGGGATCCGACCTTCTCCATTAGTTTAAGAATTCCTTCCTTTGAGATTGATGCTGGGGGTATGTTGTGTACCTGAATCCACACCACCATATCTTGGATTGTTTGATTTGCCAAGTCTGCCTGATCTGTCACCTTGTTCACTATTGTTACCTCATTGTGATACATCCAGATATCCCTTTGTAGAACTCTCTGCATTTCCTCATTCTTAACAAATTGGATTAGTAGGGCATTACAGCTGAGAGGGGAGAACTCAGTCTGGGGATTTACCCCCCATACTCTTCGCATGATGGTTCCAAAATTCGACTCCAGGATCACCTTGTCAGTCACTATCCTGACTATAGCCGCTAGTGACCAGTCTCTCTGACTGATTGTTTCATTTGTGAGTTGTGTTCTTCCATTGGAGCTTAATGCTGCGAATTGTGCTAAAAATTCTTCATCACTGCTATCCATTTTTATAGGAGGCTGTGTGTTATGGGAGCTCTGTTGATTGTGTTGTCTGTTTTGTTGATGGGGGTTTGGGTTAGATGTATGGCGAAAGGGGGGATAGTATAAAGGTCCTGTGTGTTTGTAGTAGTTGGTAGTTTTATTGGGCTCTTGAATAGGGTTCAGATTGGGTTTTAATATGGGCCTTAAAGTCTGGCCAGGGATCTCCAGCTTTTTCCCTTTCGTGCCATGGTTGAGGAGGCTGTTTTGAGAACAAGGTATGTTGTCTTTCCCTTTTTTGTCTGTACTCTGCACAGTATACCAGCCTCTTCCAGAGAAATCGTTGTTTTCCTGGTTTGGGGTTGTTGTGTGATAAAAGAGTGTGATTTCCCCCACTTGAAAAGAAGTTTGTACCCTAGATAGAATCGTGACAGTTCCAGCCTGCACACTGCCTTTCTGCTCGTTTTTTGCCAAAGCTACCCAGTTCCCATTTTGACCTTTGTTATCTAGCTTTGGGGTGCTGCTAGTATCCAGAATAGTGATTTGCCCCACTTTTACACGAGTTTTTGTGTTGACTATGAGCTGTGTTCCTTCCTTGGGCCCCATTAAGCTTACAGATGGTTGATCTTTTGTGGTGGGAGACCACTTATTGCCTTGTCCTTGTTCTGTTCTTTTGGCATGTGGGGGTTCCCAACCAATTACTTTAGTTCCTTTTTTAGAAAAATCTCTGATCAAACCCAAAAGGTGTTGTAAGAGAGTTTCCCCAATAGGTGCCTCATCTCCGGCGGTTTTAGGGTTTTTGTGGCTATCAATGCTGCCGTGATTTCCTCCGGGCTCCCCGTCTGCTGTTGTCTCATCTGAAAAATATGACGGGGATGCCAGTGGAGTTGGAGAGTGGGGGCTATTCCAGTAGCGTTGCATCTTATCGTGTGCCGCTATGAGGGCTATTCTGGGAAAAAGCGGTGTTCTACCAGTAAGCGTGGCTAAGTTCCTTTACTCAAACACAGTTAGTTTTGCATCATCTGGCACCCCCTGATTATACCTCCAACCCAGAATGTGGATATCCATTTCCTTCCATTGTTTCCCATATGGTAGTGTAGATGAGAAAGGGATTCTTTTATGGCCTATGCATGTTATCTCCAGTAGTAGTTAAGTACGGTCATTGCCTGTGATGTATGGTTCTTCTATGTACACTACCTCTCCAAATTTAGAGATTGCTTGGATAATGAAGGTCGTGTGCCAGAAATCATAGGGAAATTTAGTGATTTTCAGCCATACCCTAAAGCCCTTGGGTTCAAAACCGGAGCCTTCGTTGACGTCCCACTGTTGGAAGTACCATTCTGTGTGAAAGCCCCAATGGTTGGCGGCTTCTATAACCTCCTCTTGATTTAGCTCGGGTGGTAGCTCAACTAGGAAGGTGTTAGAAGAGTGTTTTAGTGCTGGGAATTCAAAGAAGCTTCTCAGATAAGTGTTTGCTAAGTAATGTTGAACCGTTGATATTGAACCTCCCCCATCAATGTTATCTCCATGTGCAGTAACCATAATAGAACGGTTCATCTTATCTGAGAGCTGTTGGTGTATCTCATTTCTTTTGAAGTAGACACAGCCCCTTTCAACCTGCTGTGCGCATAGTGGGAATTGTGGCATCATTTTGCTGCTTGTGCTTGAGAGGAATTGCGTGGTTGTGCTGAGTCTAGTGAATAGTGGTTTGGTGATGGAGAGAAAGGTGTAACCAATTTTGTAAAAAGGTAAAACAGGAAAAAGGTATAGTATAATTAGAGTTGGTGGAAGGGTAGATAACTTATCATAAATGATCTCATTCAATGGAGGTATTTTGTAGAGTTACTGTTCACATGGGTAAAATGTTGCAGATTGACAGGAGATAGCTTTGTTGCTAGAGGAAGTATATAGTTCAGCTTAGGTGGTGCTAGTATTTCTTGTTCTGTATGGTGGTTGAGACGCTTAACTATTCAGTCGCCTTTAGGGAGGAGCAGGATGAGAGACACAATTTTAAAATTTGAAAGGACTGAGTGGGCCCTCCCCTAGGACCACCAACCTCAAAATTTTAATTTATGTAGCATATTTTGAATGTCAAGAGGTGTTTCACATTTAAAAATGGTGCCACAAGAACTTGATTTAGATGAGACTCACATGAGACGTAACGTACTAGGTTCATTGGTCAAATCTCCAATAGACACGCGTGTCTACGACGCACTGCACTGCACTTCATCTCGCATTCTCGCTACGTGTCCTGAGCTTTTGGCAAATTCCTACTAGTACTAGATAAAGCAAGAACAAATTTAATAATTGAGAAACAGAGACAGAGACAGAGAGAGGCAGTTGGACTTGGTGCTTTGCTTTCTGAAGCGCTTCATAATAAAAATTTGTACTATCTATTCCATATTTCCATTACATATATATTTTGAAAAACTGTGTACTCTCTTTATAGAAGTTGCTGTACCTTTTTGTCTTCTTTTAAGCACAAAAAAGGTTATGGGGCATGCCAAATGGTCCAATCAACTTCGTCAAAACGAATCGGGATTCGGGATTCGGGATTCGGGAGGGAGCAATAAACGGCGGATCTGTTACTCCAGTCCATCCCGGCCCCACAATGTCTGACAGTGCACGACACGTGTACGGATCTCAGCGAGTGAAGACAAGAAACTCTTAGAAGATCACGGGGTGCTCTAATCTAATGCCACGTTTTGCGTCCGACAGACTACACCTCTACACCTCATCATTCAGCACTGCTAATCTGCTATTTTCTTTTCTCTCAAATTAAACCAAAATTATAAGTTTTATACGTATTATAATAATAATAATAATAATAAAAAATCAAATCTCATTCAGCTCATCATTCGGCTCTGGTCATTATTATTTTTTTTAATCTCAAACTCATATTATATGTGTGAGTACTGGATAGGTATGAATAATTATGAAATCTAATTAAGTTGTTAGATATGTATTAAAATCAAATCTGTGTAATTTGAGAATTGAGAGGACACAATTAAATTTGGTTTGATTAGAGTGGCACGGTTGCTTACGGCGTTATCACAAACAAATTAAGAACACTAATTAATGCTACTTAAATCCATAAAAGTTTTTTCATTATTGTTGTGATCTCTTGAATGATTCGTTTTAATAATAATAAAAAAAAAAATAGATTCCAAGTTACGAGCAAAATTATTTTGTCTTATATGGCTTAATTAGGAGCTATAGCCTAAACATCACCATTTCTACGAGCAATATAATATAATATTTAGTTATTTACCCAATACAAGTTGATCATGTCTGCAATATTACAAAAATATTATTTGTAATTAATTTGTGTCTGCACACGTATTAATTCTAGTATCCATCTAATTGATAATTGTAATATTATATTATATGCATGTATAACTATATGAATTAATTATATATGCTCTGTTAATTAATTAGTGGCACGGAGCTAGCTAGCTAGCCAGCTAGGGATGTCCCGGCCGGACGCGGACAGAATTAATGAATTTCATGCAATCCGAACATTAATTAATTTTCTAAATCAAAATAGAAATTAAATAGATAATAATTTAAGGACCAATTGACCATTGAGCTGGACGCATGCTGCGGCGACTATGCATGCAGTTGTTCGTAGCTGGGAATTGACGATAGAATATTATTAATTAATTAATATATATATACTTTAAAATATAAGTATGATTTTATATTTATTTTTTTCCCAAAATATCAGAAACAATTAAGACTAGTGTTATTTTTTAAAGTCACGGTGCACAATTGGGCACGTAAGCACTTAAATCCAATTAATTCTCTCGTTCTTAAAATTGTATGAAATTGGAGTAGAACTAGCTAGGGCGTTCTTAAGTTCACCAAGCCTAAAATTAATTTTTGTAATAAAAAAATGACTTATATTTTTAATTTTTGCAGTGCCATTGGAAAAAACTTATGTGATTACATTACAACCCTGTAAATTAAATCCACACTTTCAAATTCCAATCCAAATTCCAAATTCCAAATTTCAATCCCTCGACTCGAAAATGAATCCGTCTCTCTAGTCTCTACTCTCTACCCAGCTATCTATGCATTGCATTATTTGCATATTTGCATGCATGTACTCACTCTCACTGATTGATATTAATTTCTTATTATAAATATACGTGCCGAAGTGTATGCCTAACTAGCGAGGGTAGTTGGTAAATGGTAACGGTACCTAGCTAGCTAGCTACTAGGATAATAGGATTATTTTTCGATTGAAACGATGAGAGATGAGAGAATGGCGAGGGAAGGAAAGGGATGTCAAATGGATAGATGACAACTTGACAAGTAATGAGTCTTCATATATTTTCAACACCGCTTCAAATTAATTACTTCATTAAGATTCTTAAATGTTAACATGAAAGATTAATTCTTCAAAGTACTTCATCCCTAATCCTTCTTCAGTCCGCCAATATTGTCCATTGATATATATATATATATAACTGGATCGATCGATCGATCATTGGAAAGAGTACATGGGAGCGAATTTATTCACGTTGGATAGCTTGTCCAATCTGTATCAACAATCATACGCGCGAATTTATTCACGTAAATTTTAAAAGTTGCTTCACAAATTTTTATGCATATCACACAACTTCATTATTGGGCCGCCAATCATTCTTATAGAGAATTAAGCTTCCGATATAACTTTTTACCAGACATATAAACACAATGCGTTTAGATTTGTAAAAAAATATATGTTTAGGTTGATTAATCGTCCGATTACTTAAAATAATAAAATAAAAAGAATATATCATGATGAAAAGTTTTATTTTTATGATATTCAATGTTACAAATCCGACTAAGTTGACTAAAGTCACTAAATTGTAGCATTGTTAGATTTTTTTTTTTTTTTTTTTTTTTTGCTTCGAGAAATAATTGTTTGGTAAATCTTTGCAGCTATGCTTTTCGAAGTTAAAAAAAAAAAAACTGAAGCATTTTGTTCTTAAAGATTCACTCAATAGTTTTAGTTATGAAAAAAAAAAAAATGATCATCAATACAAAGAATGTGTATCATAAAAAAAATATGACACCAAGAATGAATTTAAGTTGGGACAAATCTGTCCATACAAAATAAAGAAAGAAAAAATGTTGTGTTAATAAAAAATTTAATTGTGTTAGTATCCATTCAACCCTGAATGACCCGAAAGATTGTAGGTAATTGTATAGATGGACAAAAGTGGTAATTAATAGATATTTTATAAAGCAAGGGTTGCTATGTACAAGTTTTCTATTTGTTAATGCCAAACCACTTTAGGTTTCTAGAAGCTTCTCTCGAGCTTCAGTGGTCTGGTCATCATGGTAGAAATTATAAATTATGAATTATAAATTACAATTTTTTTTTCTGTTTTTTTGTTTCTCAACTTAGGAGCAGGACTGTTGTTCGAATTTTTTGTTGTTCAAAGTTTATTAAAAAAAATTCAAACTAAATATAATATAAAAAAATTCATAAAATTTTGACAGAAAATAACGTTATAAAGTAATTTATTTCATATGTCAAATGAGTTAAAATTGCGAAATAATAAAAAGCAGTCCGTAATAACGTTCAATTTATCATTTTCAATAGTCCAAGAAAATTTAAAATTGTCCAATAATGTAAGTAAAAAAAGAAGAAGATCAACTTGCACAACAGGACAAAAAATTTGTACTTTCAAACTATATTTTCGAAAATTAAACTATATTTTCGAAAATTGCAGTTATATGAAGTTATTGTCAGTTATTGTTAGTTATTAGCAGTTATTTTGACAAAAAATATGATAAAAATGCAAAATTAAAATTTTCAATTAATTGTTTTTATTTTTTTTTTCTCAATTTAATGAACACGCAAATAAATCATCAAAACATTGAATACTATAAAATTGACCACTTTACCTATAAAAATAAAATGTACAAACTATAAAATTACAAACATGCAAAATTCATAGATGAAAACGATAAAATAAAATGTTAAAAAAAAATAATTTTCAATACTCTAAAATTATCAAATTAAACTATGAAATCAAAAGATAAAAACTATAAAATTACAAAATTGTAAAATTAGCAGATTAAATAAAAAAATGAAAAATGTCAATTTGCAATACTGTAAAATTGTAAACTTAAAATATGAAAATAAAAAGTAAAAACTATAAATTTAAAACAATATAAAATTAACAGATGAAAACAATTAAAATACAACTTAAAAAATATAAAATTTCAATACTGTAAAATTGAGACTTTAAACTGTGAAAATAAACGTAAAAACTATAAAATTTCAATAATGTAAAATAATCATATGAAAAAGATAAAATAAAATGTAAAAAAATACAAAATTTCAACTTAAACTGCAAAAACAAAACATACAACCTACAAACAATCAATACTGTAATATTTCTACGTCTAAACTATAAATCAATTCCATGTATACTGTAAAATTTCTGAATCTAAACATACATACATCATCTGTTCAACAAAAAAAAAAGTATTCACCACACACAACATCTATTCAACACAAACCATAATATTCACCACAAAATAGCAAACCTAATTATATCATTCAATATCCATAATATCATCAAAAAAACTATGAAAAGATAAAACTTCTATATTAAAAACCTCTTGTATTCATTGTTGGGATGAGTAAGAAGCCTCATCACAAGAACCATACGTTCTTTCGAGATATATCCTGCATACAAATAAAATAAACAATGTAACAATTTCGATTTATTATATGTAGGTATTGTAAAACTGTGAACTATATCTTATAAAACACTCTATGTATCATGTGAAACAATGAATCATATCATGTAAAATTGTGAATTATATACTGTAAACCTATAAATATCAATAATAATAGATACTATAAAAATAGTGCATATATCATGTAAAAATGTGAACTATATCCTGTAAAAATACTTTACATATTTCACGAGATCTGAAATGGTATATGTTAATTGACTACTTCAGAGATGACAAAATCCCGTTGTATTCTTCTTTCGAGGGTGAAATCGAATACTATAAAACAAAATATAGAATCATGTAATTTCGTATATCAGATAATTCAAAACAACAACATAAAGAAATAAACAATGCATTTCAAATCATACCATCAGATAATGTGAGATATGTTATTGAACAGTAAATGATGCAATTAAAATTCAAATCAATGTTCATATAATGCATACATACCTGAGACTACATCAATTCAAATGAAACTTTAATAGAAGCAGAGAAATAATGGTTATCAATTCAAATCAATAGAAGGAATGAAACTTAAATATATTAGCAAATAAACAAGTTGTTTTGAATATTGTAAAATCACAAGATGCATATTGTAAAACTGCAAACTGAATACTGTAAAATAACCCGATTATGCTCCAGAACGCCTCGCTCTCATCTCTCTCTACCAAATTGCTCTTCTAGATTGTCTCTCTCCATTAGAATCTAAGAGAGATGCCGAAGAAGTCTGTCGGAGAGAAGAAAGCGCCAATGAATAGTGGCGCCGGCGAGCGGCGAGTAGTGGTGTTGCTGTTGAAAAATGAACTGTAGGAGAGGAGGCCGTTCAAATTTGCACGATCAAGAACCCGTCGATTTAGAGTTTTTTTTTCAAAATCAACGCGAGTCTCGTTTTGATGAATCTCATAAGAAATTGCTAGATATGTATTAAGGAAACGCCAAAGAGACTGAATTTAAATCAAGACACACAAAGCAATCAAAAGAGAACAAACACCAGCCTATATTTTTGATGAATCAAGACACTGCGAAGGGAAACAAATTTCCGCGTCTTAAATCAAGACTCGCGGAGACTCGCATCTTAAATCAAGACAGCGAATTCGATTCCTTTGTTACTGCTGAAAAATGAATTTTTAGAGTTCAATCGTTTAGATCTAGAAATTTTTGTCTCCGTAAAGCAAGAAAAAAATATCAGAAACAAATTGCCTCGGAAAGAAAACAAGTTGATCGGAGAAAAAAAGTTTTGAAAATGAGATTGAAAAAAAAGAAATAGAGGCACAAAAGGAAGGTTAAATAGACAGAGTAAGTAGTCAGTTAGAAGGTGGAACTGGTGTCGGTTAAAATTAGTTAAACAAGAAATAAATAGTGATGTGGACAAAATGTGGACAAGATGTTGTAGATAGAAACATTTTCTTGTTTAGAAACACTCCCACCATAATATCAAAGCAGCTAAAAGATTAAATATATATATATATATATATATATAGGTTGGCTAAGATCAAAGTGGTAGTTTGTAAGCTTTGGTGCTACCAATTAGCTTTTTAATTTGCAAAGTTCTAAACATTGATCCGAACCGTTCAAGTTGATCTCTATGTTAAAATATGCTTGGAGACCAAATTTTACATTTTTCTGAATTTTTTTACTATTTATTAAGCCAATTTGAAAATCGCTGATCCAACAGTGACTTAACAAAACAGTAAAATTAGAAGTCACTATTGGATCAGTGATTTTCAAAGTGGCTTAATAAATAGTATAAAAATTAAAAAAAATGTAAAATTTGGTCTCCAAGCACATTTTAATATAGAGATGAACTTGAACGGTTTGGATCGACATTTGAACTCTAAAAATTAAAAAATGAATTGGTAGCATTAAAACTCAAAAACTATCATTTTGATCTTAGCCAATCTTTATATATATATTGTCAGAATCATTTTGACTTTCACGCAAGACATGATCAGTAGATAGAAAATGAAAAATACATGACATGACTAGTAGTCAAGTACGACGTATAAAATAAAAATGGCTATGTTCAATATCTTTACCCAAAATAGAGCAATTCAATTAATATATACCAATATGGCATCGATTGAATATGACCCGCTTCGTACATCATCATATCACGAAACAGAATGAAGGGCCTAAATTCCAACTTACAAACAATATATTTGCAACAAGTTGGTAATGTTAATTGCCTACGGGCTACAAGCCTACAATAAAAAATAAAAAAAAAAAAAAAAAAGGTTGGTAATGCTAATAAATGAAGCTAAAAAAAGAGCCAATTAAAAGGTTGACGAAAGTAGCTAGAGATAGAGAAAGAAAGCAAGTTGTTGTAATAAGGTTGCCGTTACGTTTGCGTGTCATATGAACTCTTTCCTCATATGGAAATTTAAAATAATTCAATTAATAGTGACAGACAGCAATTATATATCTCTATCACTATCGGTCTATCCTCTCACCTCTCCTCTTTTTTCTTATCTTAAATCAGTCATTCTCTCTCTCTTTCTAAATATCCTTTTTATTTCCAATATTTTTTAATTTTAAACAGTTAATCTCAACCATTCAATTTCAAATAAGTTGATTCATAAAACGGAAAGGTGATGTCTCTATTGCTAATTTGGCAAGTTATGTACTACCAATTACCCCCACACTCCCACACAGACACACAGTTCATTTCATTGGTCGAATAAAAATATCTCCCACTCAGAATTATATTTTTCAAATCAAAGCTTTCCAAAAACACTGGGGGATTATGAATGACTATTTTAATTAATTATTTAATTTTAACGGATAAATTGCGGCGCAATCGGAAAAATATTATTTCCGTTGAAATTTATTATGCTATCCTATCATTGAAAAGGCAGAGCACGCAATAATGAATTGTAGACAAGGAACAAGCAGAGAGAGAGAGAGAGATAATTCCTGCCTCCCATCGTCGATCGCCATCGCCATCGCCTCAAGAGTTCCACTTATGAGGTAACAGAATATTTGAGATTATATTCAGACTGTCCGATTAGAATCAAAGCCTGAAAGGGACCTTTAGTATTCGTGCTAAAGCAGATCGAACGCTTAAGATCTAATCTCAAATTTTGTTCTACCTGAGGAAATATGAATTGTAGGCTCAATCAATAGCAGGAGTATTTGTGGACTGGGGTCCCCCCTTCTCTGCCCCTCCTCCTCCCTTCTGTTATACCTTTTCCCCATTCTACCTTACCTCTCTCCTCTCTCCTCTCTCCTCTCTCTAGGTGGGATCTGAACAGTCACTGTCTCTTTCCTTCTCTCTCTCTCTCTCTCTCTCTCTCCCTCTCTACCTCTCCCTCCCTCCCTCCCTCCCTCTTGCCTTGCTTTTTGATGTGCTACTGATTAAGAACCCCTCTTTCTCTATCTCTCTCTTGCCGCTTTCGTTGATAGCATAGCCGATCCTTAGTCGCAAAGTTTGAATCTCTCCTCTTCTCTTCTCTGTTGCTTTGGTGAAGGATATGAGAGTGCAGGAAGGAAATAATCGCATGGCGGGTAGAGATCAGTTCCCAATTGGGATGCGTGTTCTTGCTGTAGACGATGACCCGGTTTGCCTCAAGCTGTTAGATACTCTCCTTCGCAGATGCCAGTATCATGGTAAATTCCAATCCCATCACTGTGTGTCAGATTATCTCTTGGTTTAGGGGTATTTGTGGCCCTTTTTTTTTTCTCTCTGAATCTTGAGTTGATTGAGTAGTATAACTGGTGGATTTGGATCGTCTTATTTGTAAACCGTTTGTGAATTTGATTGATTGCTTCAATTGGGTCGAGTTTTATCCTTGATCTTACATGGTGGGAGCTTCAATTATTCATCAGTTTTTTTTAAACCCCCTTCCCCTTTGAGGCTCTTCTATCAGTTCAGCTATTAATCTAATTGTAAAGTATTAATTGCCTCAATTTAGGGTTCTGAGAAACCATAATCTGTGTTATTGACACCATATTACTCAGGTCTAATCCAGTACTATGCCATCACAGATGATTAGATCTAGAGGATGAGTTATCAATTTTTTCTTCTTTTTAATGTTTGCATAGGGCAATATGGTTCAGGTAAGGAATTCACCGAGAAAACCAGCCAGTTTGGAAATACTCAAGTATTAAACAAAATAAAAGAAAAACCCAATATAAGATGAATATACTATGTAACAAGCCTGTCATTGGTGCATTACAGGACACTGAGGCGCCAACAATTAACTTCATCATGTTTTTTTTTTGTCCCAGTGACTACAACAAACCAGGCAGCTAAAGCTCTGACGCTGTTAAGAGAAAACAAAGACATGTTTGATTTGGTGATTAGTGATGTGCATATGCCTGACATGGATGGCTTCAAGCTTTTGGAGCTTGTTGGTCTAGAAATGGATCTTCCTGTAATTAGTATGTCAATATAAGACCTTTTTTTATAACATTCTGTTTAAGGTTGTCTTCGAAAAAAAAATACCTTTGAATTGAAATAACCAATCCTCTCTCTCTCTCTCTCTCATCCGCACATGCACATGAAACACATACAACATGCACGCTCTATATGTGTGTGGCACACACGACTTATGTCTCATGGTACTTTTAATGTTGCCAAGGAAAAAATGAAATTCTAGTAAAATATGAAATTTTTCTCGTTAGATTGTAACAGCATAAAAAATAAATCAGCTTAACTTTTTTCTCTCTCTCACATTTTGCTGTGCCACATACACTTAAACTCATGTCTTAGTAGAATTTGGACCTTCCATTGTAGTATTGGCATTTATTTGCTGTTGTAACTAAAAAAGGGAAAAAAAAATCTTGTTTCACCAATACAACTTTAATCTATATGCAATATAACATCACTGATAGAAAATGTTTGGTATTGTAGTGTTGTCAGCCAATGGCGAGACAAAAACTGTCATGAAAGGGATCACACATGGTGCATGTGACTACCTCCTCAAACCTGTACGCCTTGAAGAGCTCAAAAACATATGGCAACATGTGCTACGAAGGAAGTTCACCCATCGTGAAAAAAATACCAATTTAAGCGCAGATGATCTGGAGTCTGACAAGCTGCCAAACTCCAACCCTTTGCAAGCACAGGGGCAACATGGTCAAAACAGCTCGTCAGACAACTCAGGCCGCTATAGCAAGAAGAGGAAGGATCAGAATGAACCAGAAGAGGAGGATGATGGGGAGGATAATGGGTTGGATAATGATGATACAGATCCATCGGCCCAGAAAAAGCCGAGAGTGGTTTGGTCAGTTGAGTTGCACCGGAAATTTGTGGCTGCAGTTAACCAGCTAGGAATCGACAGTATGTTCTTCTTTTCTTTGTGTAGACTTGTTTAGGTTCTGTTTTTTATTGTTGATTTTGGATAGAATTTACTCCAGTTATGGTTCCTTTTTTCGATGTAGAAGCTGTGCCAAAGAGGATACTTGAGCTCATGAATGTGGATAAACTCACAAGGGAGAATGTTGCAAGCCACTTACAGGTAATTTTCTGTGCACAAAATAACTCTCCTTCAAAAAGATAAAAAAAAAGGAAGAAAGAAAAAGACCAAATTATTTTCTCCCATGAAACTACTAATAATGATTTCAGTTGGCACCGAATGATTTATTGTAATATTTTTCACGAGCAACAGCAGCTTTAAAGCATATTGGTGTTTAAGTTACTTTGTTACTGTGAAAAAGAAATTTGGTTCTCCGAAGTTATTTATTGGAAAAAAAAAAACTCGTCTGTGATATAAATTAGTATTTGGTACATGTAACAATACTTTGGCGATACAAAGTATTTTTTACAGCGAATACCAACAAAAGAAAATTTTCAGGCAGCAAGAATTACTAAATTTTAACTGAGGCACTACCCTAAAAATAAAGATAATGATTTGGTAATGTCAATCTCATAAGATTATGAAGGCATGAAGCATTATTTTCCTTTTTGTAATCAAAGCTCTTATTGTTGTTTCCTTGTAAATTTCAGAAATACAGGCTATATTTGAAGAGACTGAGTGCTGTGGCATCTCAGCAAGCCAGCTTAGCAGCTGCTTTCGGAGCAAGAGATCCTTCGTACCTTCGAATGGGCATGTTTGAAGGCCTCCAGTCCTACCACCCACTTGCGACCTCCAATCAAATTCCCCCTTCCCTCACCTCTTTCCAAGCAACTGGAGGATCTTTGTTAAACAGGGTAAATCCTGCAACTCTAGGCCTTCCCGGACTCTCTCCTTTACCCAATAAGCCATTGGGTTCTAATCCGTTAAATGAGCTCAATAAGTTCCAGATTGTCAACTTACCGGGAAATCCTAATCATGCAAATCTACTTAATAACCAGTTGCCGAATGAACTTTCATTTTCAAACATAACAAACAATGCCTTACAACCAAGACAAGGTGCAGCAGCAGCTCCTTTTCATCCAAAGCCGATTTCATTTGAAAATAGGTGTTTAACAAAGGCAGAAAACCAAGTCTTAGAGATCCCTTCATCATCCAATGATATTATGGGAAGAGATATGAAGTGCCAATCAAGCTTATATAATGAAGAATCAAAATTATTAAGTTTTGGAGATACAAGTCAAAATAACGCTAGAGTGCAATGGAGGCAAGACGAGTTGCATGAATCTAGCCTCCTCTTGAGCTCTTATCTTGACTCCCGAGTACCCAACAATAATTTCAATGCTATGGCTGATCCCATTACGATTCCTGCCACTCCTACCAGTATGGTACAAGGATTGAATGGAGGAGGTTTGAACCAAAGAGAGAGTGTTGCCACAAGTGGAATGATGGGAAGCAGTGTAAACGGGCTCACTGGTATGACAAATTATGATAGTCAGATGAAACAGAGAGATGAGCATAGCTTGGGGGTTTCAAGGGTGCAAGGTGGGTATGGATCTAATGGGTGTAGCTTCGATGGTTTGCTTAATTCTGTGATCAAAATGGTAAGATTCAAGTAGAAATTTATTTCATCCCTTTAGGTACTAACTCACAAAATGTTAAACAGTAGTACCATACTCAATACCACTGGTGTACGGTTACGGCTAAATACCAGTAATTCTGATCACTATCATACCAGTACCTGGCCCAAATCCAGTATTCCTACTCAGTGTAATTACAGAACTAAGGTAACGGGCCAAACTTGGGTGACTCTGTGGTTCAATTAATACACAAAAACTGGTTTAATTGAGGTTTTGGCTGTCTCATTTGAAGGCAATTCATGTTAAGAAGAGCACTTCAGTTGGTATAGAATTGATGCACACATTTTGACGCTCTAGGTACATTTTGCAGGAGAGAGATGAGATGTCTTACTCAGATGGCGACATGGGCTGCGACATGTACCCGCTTGGTGCTTGCATGTGAAGAGTAGTAAGCCACATGAGTATTAGAATGCTTGTAATTTGTATTATTTGTATTGTCTAGTTGTTACTATTGTTATATCAGCCAATGCTGGATTGTTGTATATCATTTTAGACTTAGACGGTTGAAGTGAGGCGAGAGGTGGGAGCTTTGAGTTAGTGGCTTGTTTCAATTTGTCTTTCTATTTTTGTACTCTTTTTCATGTTGTTGTATTTTCTAGTAAAATATTTCAAGTTTCAAGCTAGTTTGCTTATGGTTTGTAACTATTGAGAGAAGCATGGTTTTATACTTTTATTACATTTGTCTGAGATATGTGGTTTAGGGAGTCCCATTATCTGTCATAAAAGCATGGAAAATGATACAAAAGATGTCACTATATGATATTATACATCGTCGGCATTTAATGTGAATAAGAGAGCAGGTAACATGAATAATAAAAAAAGCTAATTAAGTAAATAATAAAACGCTCATTATTAATAACAAAAATTTTAACACATTATTGATATCAGCAGTAGTACCTAAAAGTATCATGCCGTTGGTAATATAGAACATCTAGTCAAAGTCACTTTGATTGATGCTTTAGAAGTGCTTTTAGTTTAATCTAAATCGTCTTGTTTTGGTCTCGACTCACATGTAAATATTCACATATCGCTGTATAAATGTATCATTGTCACATAGATACTTGTGATTTAATAAATTGAAGACAGTTGGTGCCACCTAAGTCGTACTAATCCAGAGCTTCCATTAAATGGTTTATGCTCTGTATATATTTCTTTTTAATATTTGATTCCAGATCCAATAGTTTATGTGCTGGTTAAAGTGGTGTGATGTATTTTTAATTGACTTCTTTGGTAACAGTACGAATTATTAAATCCTAGAGGCTAGAAGGCTAGAAGGTAGAAGCCTAATAAGGCCCTTGCAATCCTTAAAAGCGTTGAAATGTACTTCAGACCGTACTACACGAACAACTAATTACAACTGGAAAGAGAGCTCAAATTTATATATTTTATTCCTTAATCATGTCTGATGCCTCCAATATTTTCTTTTTTTTTTGTAAAAAATAACAATTATAGCTGCAGGTTAGGGTTACGTAACATAAATCATTAAATATAACATATAACCTCTATCATTTTATCTACTTTTTGTAAAAAAGATCATAATATTTCGGAAATTTAGCTATTATTAACACAATTTTGTGTAAACTAATTTTTCTTTTGCGAATAACTTGAGAATCTAATTACAAATAACGAATCAAAAGTCATCTATCTTGTTTTCATAGTGATACTTGCATATAAAAAAAATTATGAATTACTGAACTAAATTTATAACCATAAAGTTGTATTGATATAAAAAATCTTCTATTCCTAACTACCGTTTCAAACAACATCGAAGAGTTTGCAAAATCTCCAGTGAAATGGTCTTCTTGTGCACTTGATATTTTTCAAAACAAAAGCTGAAATAACTCAGATAATTTTACATCTCTTTATCTTCTTCTTGCACATAAAAAATGATACAGTTCACATTCAATGATGTATTTGTCTAGTTAGGTTAGCTAAAATTTTAGCAGTATTTTAGTATTATGTCAGCACTGTGAATGTGATTTACCCCTTTTTATCGTCAGTAACTCTACCATTTATTGAACCTACGGTCAACAATATTGGATCCTAAAAAATGCTGTAGTAAAAAAAGTAACTAATTACAACTGGGTAAATGAAACGATTAAATTACATGAAAAAAAGGTTGAAATGGTTATCCTTCTAGTCTGTTCATATGTTTTACAAATGGAGATTGTTTACATGGTGCGCAAATCGGGCATTTCACCACCGCCAATAAGTACTATCAAACTAGTCTGAATACTACTCTCCCATCAAATCTTTTGCTTAAGGGCATGTTTCAATTGAACCTTCTTACCTTCTATCCTTGCCTCCATTAGCTTTGACTTCAGGCTCTGCTTCTGGACCCCACGTGGCCACTCAATACACCCATTTGTGCTGCGAGCCATGTTTGTTTCACTGAAATTGGGAGAGCTCCACTGAACTGCAACTGGAGAACTCAAACCTGTTTTGTGGGATTTCAGATCCGGGGAATTACTTGCACTTGACCCTCTCCCGTTAGATATCTCACCACTGATTTTCTTGCAATCCTCACCGTTAGATGACCTCCATAGTTTCATGATAGATGAACCCTTCTTTTTGTAGCGTCTGGTGTTGGTTGAACAAACCTCACTTGTCTCATCCCAATCAGTACCGGTACCGGTACCACTAAATGATGCATTGTTTGACTTGTAGATTCCGTTATTGACTGAAGGTTCACTTCCTTCGAGAGAGTTACTTGAGCCATTTTCGTCTAAATTGCTAACTGTCTCCCACCCACTCTCATCCTCTATCTCCCCATCTCCACTGCTCAACTCATTACCAACTCGCTTTAATGGTTTCTCAAGGAAGATATCGGTATCGGGACTATTGTACTCCCCATTGGTACGACATTCTTCAATATCTCTCTCATGCACATCTTCTTGTGGCCTTAGTTCTTCAAAAACTGAGAATATATCTTCTGACGAACGGGGCCGCTGATACGAGAACTCTTTCATGTCACGCAAATTAGCTCTACTTACTGCCTCCATTAAAAACTCAGCCTCTCTCACAGCCTCATTTGTTACATCACGACCACACTTTCCTTTTATAAAGGCATCGAGGTAAGTTTGCAAGTCTGTTAGCTCCTTATACTTGTTTTCTAGTGCCAATTTCGCATCAAGCAATTTCATTTGTACTCTCTCTTCACGCCACACTTCGGCCATTTGAAGCATCTTTCTCTCTTCTTCAATTTCTTCTCTTGTTTTTAGGGTTTCTCTCTTTAAGGCTTCGACCTCAGCCTTGTCATCCGCTATTTCTTTGGCAAGCTCATCACAGACCTCCTCCATTAATTCACGTGCCTTTCTTTCCTTCTCATAGTCTTGCAAATACCTGCCATAATAGGAAATTTCATTAACATATGAATCCATTAGTAACATACTGTTGAAATCTTTTCTGGTAAAAGCAAGCAAGCTGTCCGTAGGTACAACAATATTAAAAGAATAAAAGTAAAGAGATGAACTGCATTTTTTAACCAAATAGGACTTTTCAGCTTCCATATGTACTAGTAATTTAGCATATTACTATCAACTAAAAAAAATAACTTACAGCAATATTTCTTTGCTGATTTTCTTTACAAAAAAATAAATTTAAGGACTTGCCCCAAAGCTAAGCATCATGTACTTCCACAGTTCAACAACTGCTAAGCATTTTGTACCCTACTTCCTAAATTTGAAATTCCAAAGGCCTTCCTCAAAATTTTGCATCATTTAAGACCACATTGTAAAATCCAAAAGAAAAGGTTGACATCATACATTAATGTATTTGTCATTATCCGCAGGTTATCAGGACATATTTTAACTACCAGTAGTTACCTCTTTGCTGACAGCTTAGCTTCTGCAAGTTCATTGACCAACTTTGAATTCAAAATCTCAAGCCTATGGCGGTTTTTTCTCTCGCGGTTCAAATCATCCTTTACTGCCTCCATAATATTTCGGATCTTTTCATGTTCTCGACTTCTCCATAAAGCCTTCTCTTCAGCTACTCTTTTTAGGAAATGGTCCAGTTTTTTCTTTGTGCGCCGTTTTTCGGCCTCCAGATCACTGACACGCGTCCTGGCTTCGTCCAGTTCGGCTTGAATGGAGGATATGGAGGTAGCCCTAACTGTGTCAGGTCTGTATTCTAGAAGCTTTTGCTGGAAGTATGTTTGGTGTGTCTCGCTATCCCATTTAGTTGCTGTCTCTGCTGTGCTGTGCGGCGATTCAGCATAGATTTCATTCTACAAATACAAAAAAAAAATTACAAATTAATATTATTTAAACAAAATTGAGGGTTTAATGTGCAAATTTGTACCGAACTACCAATCATAGTTGAAGGTAGTAGCATATATGGCAAACAATCCTGGGTTAAAGGATTGAGCAACGCTTCAAGGGTTAGATGCACCTTTGTGTTACTATGCTTTAAGGATCGAGCAATGCTTTAGTCTAGAAATTAATGATTGCTTCAGAACTTGAAAGTACCTCATGAGAGATGTAACAATGTACCCCATCCTTTGTGTTGCTTTGCTTTATAGTTCTTAATTGATTGAACACTTTTGATCTTTGTTGACTGCTTGGATCCGGCTGTAATTAGAGAAAGCAACTTGTTACTAGCAAATCAATATTAGAAAAAAATTAATAATAATAAACCAATAAAATACTTAATTGGATTCAAAGCAGGATTCGCTGCAAGAATTTAACCAGCATTTGCATATCACTATACTTTGCTAAAAAATATATATATATATATATATTTCTTAGAAAAAAGTGTGATATGACTTTACTTAAAAAGTAAAATCAAGTACGAAAAAAAAGGTAAACGAGTAAGAGAGCTTGCCCAATAAAGAGATCAACTTAATTGACAAAAACCGTGTGTTTAAATTAAGTTTGGTATGAATTTGAATGAATGCAGCTGTGAACCCATAAAAGATGAAGAGAAGAGAAGAGACCTGAAACCCTAGTTTCCAGATGGCCGCAGCAAGCTTTCGTGCTGAGGGTGGCGGTAGCACCGGTACATTAGCAGTGTGAGCAGTAGCGTGGGCACCGTCATTCTTCCAGGGGAGATAAGGAGTAGGCGGACCACTGGGACTGCAGCAGGAGGAGGTGCCACTCTTCCTGGAGCGAGCTCCAACGGCGATGCGGCGGCGGCGACGGCGACGTGGGAGATCGGAGGCAGACGCAGACGGAGGATTTGGTCTCATCTCTGTCAAATGCTCTTGTGACGACAGTGACAGTGCTGCTGCATTGTAGAGACTATAGAGACTAGATAGAGAGAGATTGGGGAACGGCCGAATGGGGAGAGGAGACAAAGGCGAGTTTAGGGGAGTAAGTAAGCACTCTTCAATCTTGAGTCTTGAGTCTTGACTAAGAGTGAGATCTGTAATCTGTTCTTGGCTTCTTGCCTCTTGGGTTCAGTAAATGCGACGGAGAAAACAAATACATTATTATGAAGAATCCGTATCACCCCAGGTACCTGAGGTGCAAACGTCAAATCTGGACTGTTATTTTTTACTTGGAACGAATCTCAAAGCAAAAACCCTATAAAGTTCCATAGGCACCAGATCGAATTTGGCCCACCTAAGATTAATCTGGGCCGTCCATTTTATTAGATTATACCTCAGGTACCCGGGGTGGGGACACGGACTCCATTATTATTGCATATGCCGCCGTCTGGAATAAGACACGATAACAAGGCCAATTACTGGGTGCCCACCGTCACTCAACTGGTCCCACTTTTTATTACAACGCCCATGGGCCTATGGGGTACTAATCTACTACTATGTCTCTGACTCTATGTCTATGCGCGCATAATATCATTAAGATATCAATAATAATAATAATAATAATAATAATAATTGAACGAAGCATTGGTAGAGAAAAGACAAATAATGAGTATCGATCGATCACCAAACAATAATTCTAGTTTAATTAGTTAGGCAAATAGCAAGATCTAAAAGTGTGGCACATGATCCAACTCAAATGCATTTTCCCCTTGATTGATTGATTCCCAAATGCCTATTCATGGCATTCATGGATTGTACAGTACAACCACTAGTCATGAAATTCCTGTGTGTGTGTGTGTGTGTGTGTGTGTGTGTCTAAATTTAATAGGGGTCTATCGTCTCGTCTATGTAAAGAAAGAACATTTCACATGATCAGTGGGTTGGAATTCAAGATTTTCCAAGACACATGTAGTCATATCAATTCATGTGGCATGCCCGGCCGCATGGGGCATGTCATACAAATACAAATACAATCAATAATTAATTATAAATATGGTGCATAAGCATAAAAAACAAAAAATAAATAAACATATATATAAAGGCATGTGGGTCCATGTGGCAGTCACCTTGCAAATCATGTGGCTTCAAACAAGATTAGGTCGTAGTGGGGCGGTGCAATGAGCCCATGTGGCACTTCTCCCATAAAATCTTTAATACAAGTATATATATAACAATTAATTGTTGCGGTTGATGTATACCCATTTTAATACAAGTATATATCATGTGAATATTTGATTCTCCAACTAATTTTTAAGAAAAAAAATAAAAAAAAGATAAAATTTTAGCCTCTTAAGTTCTAAAGTTTATAAAAAAAAAGTTATTTGAATTTTAAATATATAATAATTTTTAATTTAGAGGATATTATTATATCTAACTAATAAGACATATATATATATATATATAGAGGAGGGATCGGATTACACCACTATTTTGGTGACATGGTGTGACAATGTCCATTTTTGAAATTTCAAAATCCAAATAGTCGATCCAAACCGTTCAATATGATGAATATATTAAGAGTAACTTGGAAATCAAATTTTACATTTTTCTGAATTTTTTTACTATTTATTAAGTATTTAACAAAATTGCTATATTCAGACCGTTGAATTTTTGAACCCCTCTAAATAAACCAAAAAAAAATTCAGAAAAATGTAAAATTTGATCTGTAAGCACATTTTAACATATCCATCAAGTTGAACGGTTTGGATCGACTGTTTGGACTTTGAAAATGGACAATGTCATTCCATGTCACCAAAAAATAATGTCATTTGATCCCTCCTCATATATATATATATATATATACATACACGGTTCTAATAAGAATTTAGATCTAGCTAGTGAAATATATACCCGATGCAAGTACAATAAAATATGAGTTGTCTGTTTCATTAAGATTAAGATTAAGATATTTTGGAACAATTACATAAATCTCAAAAAAGTGAAAACAGACCTCTATTCTATAGCTAGCTAATAATATCATAGTACGTACGTACTGTATTAATTACTTTGGGTCAGGCTGAGAGTATTTTACGTACTCCATTAAAATTAATTTAATTTTTGTGCAGTTGTACTTGTACCTACCGATTTTTTTATTTATATCCAAAATAAAATATAAATTTAAAAAACTAACCAACTAGCCAATGAAATTGCATAACTACCCAAACCGGTTAACCATTAACCGGACTCAAATCAAATTTCCGGTTAATGGTTAACCGGACCCATTGAAAGGGTCCGGTTAACCATTAACTGGAAATTTGATTTGAGTCCAGTTAATGGTTAACCGGATTTGTGCTTTTTCCTTTTTTTTTTTTTGAAAATAGAAATTCTTTATTTTTTTATTTTTTGTATTAAAATATTAGAAATATTGAATATATTTCTTTGAAAATAGATGGAATACAATATAATTTGTTTTATTAGAAAGACTGTAACAAATAATCCGGATCAATATTTTTCAGATCGGATTTTTCGCGGCTGTAAGAAAAATTAATATATTTTTTTATGTGTTATTGGAAAAAAAATAAAAATGCTTAGATTCCGAGTTATTGATCCCGGTTCAAAAGTCACTTCTAGGTAATCTAGAAAATATTATGATCTTTCTAGTACATTTAATTTATTAAAAGTTGTATCTATTTTGAGAATTATTTTTGAATAAAAATCATTAAATAAATTAAAGTTTTTATTTTTTTTCAAAATAGATACAACTTTTAATAAATTAAATCTATTAGAAAGATCATAATATTTTCTAGATTACTTAGAAGTGACTTTTCAACCGGGATCAATAACTCGGAATCTAAGCATTTTTATTTTTTTTCCAATATTACATAAAGAAATATATTAATTTTTCTTACAGTCGCGAAAAATCCGATCTGAAAAATATTGATCCGGGTTATTTCTTGCAGTCTTTCTAATAAAACAAATTATATTGTATTCCATCTATTTTCAAAGAAATATATTCAATATTTCTAATATTTTAATACAAAAAATAAAAAAATAAAGAATTTCTGTTTTTTAAAAAAAAAAAAAAGCACAAATCCGGTTAACCATTAACTGGACTCAAATCAAATTTCCAGTTAATGGTTAACCGGACCCTTTCAATGGGTCCGGTTAACCATTAACCGGAAATTTGATTTGAGTCTGGTTAATGGTTAACCGGTTTGGGTAGTTATGCAATTTCATTGGCTAGTTGGTTAGTTTTTTAAATTTATATTTTATTTTGGATATAAATAAAAAAATCGGTGTACCTACCGTTTAATACTTGCTTAATTATACTTGATCTTGAGATTTGCGTCAGATAAAAACGGACGAATTAGATCGCATTCTACACGGTCAGGTATTTCACTGGTTCTGAATTAAAGGTATTTTACCTGTGTACGTACTGTCACGAAGCAAGAAATTAATTTGTAGGAACAGGCAGTGAGAATAAAGAAATTAACATCCTTGCAATTTTAATCATTTTAAATTATATATTTTTTCCAATTATCACGATTATCAAAAAAGTTTGTGCTCAATAATCAATATATATATATGAGGAGTGTATATATATATATATATATATATATATATATATATGATTAATTTCTCTTGATAAATAGATCATGCATTTTGAAATAAAATGTATACTGTATATTTGTCTTAAATATATCTTACTGATCATATTAATACATCTTCATTATATATAATAGGTAATAAAACTGATCATATTCGAAACCCTAATATGGCATATATATATATATATATATATATATATATATATATATATGTCTGACTTTTGAAGAATAATTAGATCGACAATTAATTCTTACCACGCATCTGATTCTGATCCCAAATTAAAGGTTCAGTATTTACCTCGAGTTCGAGGCATGCATTTGCACCAACCTCAATTAATGCAAATTTTAATTTTTTTGGGATCAACCAATGTTCTGATCTGAAATTCTTAATTAATTATTCACATGAACTGTAATTAGAGTATAGTATAATATTCCCTCTTCCTCTTGCCAATCGCAATTTTCAAAATTTTGTGCAGTTGGGACCTACCGTTTAATATATACTTGCTGATGTGGCATTATAAGCTTTTTACAGCACAAAATTAAATGAAACACTTGCATGATGATATTAATTGATACGCAAAAAGGTTGTCAAAATTTATCTGAGAATTTAATTTGGCTAGCAATCTAATCAAATGGAATGAGCATTCATGGATCATGCTTGAAATATATATACAGTACAGGCAGTGAGTATAAATATAAATATAAATATAAATTAATCACACATTTCAATTGGGAATGTCATGATGTCATCAAGATCAAGAACTGATTTGTAGTTCCATTGGATCAAGTGACATTACTTAAATTTTGAATTGTAGTTTCCTTGGATCAAGTGACATTAATTGCAATCTCATGCATCATGATCGATGAAAAAGATAAGAATTGAAGGTCATATATATTATATTAATGATAAGAATTGGGGCCATGATTGATCTCACATGGCAAAACCCAACTCCAGAAAATTGAGCATGTGCTGTGTTGCCTTTAAGGGAAAGGAGCTTAGCTTTTAAAAACTGATTGAAACAAGGGTGGATAGAGAGCATATGCATAATGCATTAATTGGTGCACTTAATTGTTTTGACTTTTGAGTTGGATATAACCGCAGAGACAGACAGAGATGATACTGTTGGGAGTCTGGAAGGAATCCAAGAACGCATAAAGAAAAAACAATTTAGTCTCTGAATTTCTCGTAGCACTTGCAATTATATATATATATATATATATATATATATATGCAAGCAATGACTGAGCATTGTAGTAATACTATCCATCCCTACACCACACCAAATTTAATACAACTAAATCCTAACAAATATTTTTCAACAGATTCAAACATGAGAATATACAATACAAGGATGCTCCTTTTAATATTACATCACCATATTTGTTTCCAGTGATTTTAACAAATTAAGAATGTCAATTGGTTTTCGGGGTATGTGAACTGGCAAGACCCAATATATTAATGTGAACAATGTTACAAGACAAGTTAAAGAGGACATTTAGACACTCGCAAGATGCCAATAATGACCAGTACCAAATACCAATATGATAGCAGCTCATGATGAATAAACCATTGTTGTTACAGTCAAGTCTAATTCTAAGAAGCTACTTAGATAGAATGTTTATTTTGTTAGCTTGCAAGGACATATAGGGGTATTTGTTCTTCCAATCTTTCCAGGTTTAAAGTATTTGACCCTACTGGCAAACTCTATACCAGTACCAGTATGAATGATTCCATTATAAATTTATAAATAATGACCTGATCAACAGCAATCATGTTGAGTTTGATGGAGTCCATGGCAGTAATAAAATTGCCCCAAAGGCATTGGCTGGAAGAATTAGTTTGACCACTCAATTCGATTTCAGTAAGATATTCCATCTCACAAAATAATCACTTTTTTTATTTTATTTTTAGGAGGATTGATATGGCTGGAAGAGATTTTAAGAGTGAATAGAGAAGGAAGAGAACCGTGGAAAGGAAAATGGTGGGAAATCCAGATTATCTCTTCAGCTCCCGTCAAAACGAATCAGTAAAACAAAAGAACTTGAGAAGTTTTGAAAACAATGGAGGATTTAAGTTCAGAAAATGCGGGCAGAGAAGAGGAGAAGTTGCGGGATTTTATTTTCTCATTTTAATCTCAGCCATCTATTTTAGATAATGATGGAGATGAACGATCGCAGCAGATTTTGATCTTGGCTCGCGCTTGTCGTGCCACAGACGTACCTCCATACCCACCAACCAATTTGGGATTAGTCGGCGCCGATCTGAATATTGGGGATAGCCGATAGCCGATAGCCGATAGCCGATAGGAGATGGCGTAATTGTAGAGACTAAAGTTCTGTTCGACGGCCTGTTCAGGGACCGCAAAAGCTCCAACGTTAAATTTTTTTTTTTTTTTTAATTAATATTTATTTTACGTAAATAATGTCTCTCCAATTAAAATTTTCAAATATTCCAGTACTATCAAATTTATGTAAATTAACATCTTAAATCTTAATATTATCATAGCTATTTATGGGAACCGCAAAACTTGATTTTTTTATATATGACACTGAATAACGTATGAAAAATATTAATATCAAGTATTTAAAGTGTTTATACCTATGTCCAGAAATATTTATATGTATATATATTGTACAAAGTTTTATTTAAAGTTTTCTTTTTTTTTTTGATTAAAGTACAAAGTTTAATCTTTAGGCATTTGATCATATCAAGTATTAACATCTTATTTTTCAAATATTAATATATTATTTTACAAGTATTATATTTATTACTGAAGTATTTATTACTATGTGGATAACTATTTTTCTTAGGGAAATGTTGATGCGGAAACAATTGGAGAAAGTTGATGCCAGAACCATTGAGGGACTGGAAAAGAAATGATGATAACAAGTTATGAATCAAAGTATTAATATATTATTTTGTAAGTATTAATATTTTATTTTCTAAATATTCATAATTAAGTATTTATACCTATAAAGGTTGACGCAGAGACAAGTGCAAAATTGAGAAAGAAGATTATATAACTAGTTAAGACCATAGTACAACATTAATCTATTATTGTTGTGGGGATTCATATAATTATTCATTTGATAAACGATAAAGACATATTGTATATGTCTTCATATACATGTTAAATTAAGTATTAATTAAGTGTTAATTAATACTTGTTTATTCATATGATTATTCATTTGATAATCCTTGTTTATTAAGTATTAATCTTACTTATTCTTTTACATGTCAAAGTCAACAGATAAGAGACATAACAAGTAACTACTGAATAAATTGTTAACTTTTATAATAAACAAACGTATAAATATAGAGAAGGGTTCAAATGCCTTCATTTTTTGTGTCTCTATCATACCTCCATTTTTAAAAACTTTAATAACTCAAAATTTAAATCTTAAAATTCAAAATAAAACCGTTGGATATAAACTATATCATTTTATCTATGCACATGTAAAAAATTATGACATTTCAACTTTGTTTTGATTGTCATCTTAAGCTTGTAAAAATGTATACAAATGTGGATAATTTCTAAACGTTGATTTTTCAACTTATTGATTCATATAAAAGCAAAATCAAAATGTGATAATTTTTTATGAGCACATAGAGAAAATAACATAGATTACATCTAACGGTTTTATTTTGATGTTTAAGTTTTAAACTTTGAGTTATTTAGGTTTTTATAAATAGAGGCATGATGGAGGTACAAAAAATGAAGGCATTTGAACCCCCCTCATAAATATATTACTTTAAGCAGCGTAACATAAAAACATATTAACAAAAAAAATGTAATTACCGGTCACATTTATTTTCTAAGAGGATATAGTATAAATTACTAATGAGTGAGGCTATGGTGCTTTGCATAACGTATATTGTTTTATGTTATGGACTCAAATTTTCAATTTAAAAGTTCTAACGATTGATTCAAAATATTTAACATGATCTTCATATGAATATATACTTCTAAATTAAATTTTATATTTAAAAAAATATTTATTCAAGTACATATTCTGGAAATTTTATACTTGATCTGAAAATTCTTAAAAAATATTTACATAAGTACATATTCTAGCGTACTGTTCTATTTTTTATTTTTTATTTTATACTTGATCTGAAAATTCTAGACCATATAAAACAGTGATTTTCTATCCATTTAAAAATAATGATAAACAAATTCTAAAAGATGTAAAATTTTGTTTATAACTTTATAAGTACATATTCACATGTATATTATATTGAACGGTTTAAATTAATTATTAGAATTTTGAAAACAAAATATTGATCCGTAGTACGGACCAATCCAGTATCATAGCCTCACTCATTACTAATTAAATAAAATTATATATAGTACATTTTTCATGACAGTATATCATATAGTTAAAATGTATGAATAGACATATGTAATTTGAGAGTTAAAAGACCTCATGTTTTATTATAACTTACCTCTTTTATTTCTGTTTTTAAAATAAAATTAATTAATTCAAACCACTCAATATCATTTCTATATTAAACTAAACTTTATAGTTTTTGAAATTTTTTACTATAATTTTAGATAGATACAAAATCACCAATTGTAGACTATTTTTAAAGCAATGATTTTGTATCAATTTTAAAAAAAAAATAGTAACTATACATTTAAAAAAAATTGAAAATTTACTCTCCAAACATAGTTTAATATGGAGATAATGCCGAACAGTTAAGACTTTGAAAATAGAGATAAAAAATAAGAAACACAATGAAACATGAGATACTTAAACCCCTTGTAATTTTCTATTTATCAATTATTAACGGACAAAATATGTGATACTTATACGCTTATTTCACTAACTAAATTTTTTCTTTATCCTATCCTCAGTCAATAAGCTAATAAAAAAAAAAAATATTACGTGTGTCTGCCTTATGAATATGATAAGGATAGAATAAATGGATAAAAATATTTTATTGAAAAATTCAGCGGTATAAGCGTAAGAGGAGCATGAAACATTTTCTTTATCATTCTCAAGTAAATATACAAGACATTTCTTACAAGTTAAATCCTATGATAATATTAGAAGTACATGTAAAATATTGAGAAAAAACACTTGGGAAAGAACCTGTGGCATAAACATTCTCACTTTCTTAACTTGCATACATCGAGACTGTCAACACCTTTCAACGTATAGAATCATATACTTTAGAAAGCACAATAATAAAACAAATGTAAATTCTACCAAAAAGAATAGAAAGGAGATTGTATCCAGATCTTCATCAATCCTACATTGAGGAATTCCTGCAAAGGCGAAAAAATACGCTATCTATCTGTAAGTATTTACCACAATAGACCAAGTATAAAAGTTAAGGTGAACCTAATTAGTTGCAAAGGGTATGATTGATTGGGATTGTGCAAGGTCCAATAGCCAATTGAGGCTTGATTCCGCAACAATTTTTTTCGTTCTCTTATCTCTTGTATAGCACTGGTTAACAATTGGCTAATTTCAATCAAAAAAAAAATAATAAAAAAAAAAAAAATTGGCTAATTCAAAATGTTACAAAATGAAGCGTAGGAATGTTTTCCTAATTACCTGTTTTAATGAAGGATCAGTTGTCTTGCCCTGGCAAGGTGTTCTTCCTCTTAGAGCTGCTTCTGGGCTTGGTTCTTGTGAACCGTCTGTCATCCTGCTCTAGCTTGGTGCCTGAGAGATCATCAGTTTCCTGCCATGGGGTCCGCTTCGCAGATACCACAATTTCTAAAGGCGGGTCAATTATCCACCTATGTTAATTGCACCATGAACCCAAATTACAAGGAAATCATACAAGTAAATTGCAAGCATGTGGTAACAAACTACCTCACAATAATGGTATTGGGGGCGGTCCGATGGGCATCAGACCAAATTTGATGTCATGCCTGGTCCAAGTTGTTTGATCAACACCAAGATCGTGCAGACAATTTCAAGATCCATGCTGATCAAGTGAGCACGAATCTTAATGCGGATCAGATGGCTCCGACTGGGCATCGATTGAATTTGGTCCGATGCCCATCGGACTGGCCCCCACTCCCATAGTAATACACCCCTCAGCAGTAGCAGCTCATATATCAGTTAAAATTGTTATTACGGTAGTTGCCACCATACCGGCTAGGTCTTACCAGTTATCATTTATCCTTTGCTATGTTTGTACGTATGACAAAATCAACTCTATCTTTCTTTGCTAGATTTTGTTGCATAAACAAGTTATGCTTTTAGTATTCAATGGAGCCACTTTTTAGGCGCGATTGCATGATTGATGAACACTTCAGGTTCATTTAAATAGGGTTTCTATTGCACAATTGAGAGTTCTATGCACCTTAAATGTTGGTTCAAATACCAGTTTTCATGCCAACGTAAAGGATTCTAATACCAGCATCGAACTACATGAGAAGTTGGTGTCACCTAGACAAAAATAACAAGGGAAAGAGCAAGGGTTTTAAATTTGAAACATTCAACAGTAACGTAACCAAAAACACATTAACCAAGGGAAAGTGCACAAATTCCAGAATAAAAAGAGAAGGCACAGAAGAATAAAAAAAAGGCTCCTTACCCTGGAGGGAACTTGCTATCAGCTCTGGCCTCGACACGCATCCACCAGAGCATCACCTTCTTCCCGCAATCCCCAAGTGGTTCTACAAAAGAGGCATCATTGACCAAGGCAAGCGGGCTCTCTATCTCCTCACCATTCTCCCCGATCTTATCCAAGTCCTTGACCCACTCCGGTCGACCCTCCTCAGCGTCCTTCCAAATCATCCTTGCATTCAACACAAAACCTGACCACTCCATCTTCCCTGGCAATACCATAGCGCTCTCGCCGACAAAGGTGGCAGATTTCTCAGAGTAGGGGATCGAGTTGAAGGTGTGCCAGCCTATCAGATGGCTGGAGGAATTACATGCAGGGCCCTGGACAGGAATTGGCGGGTTGAGTTTCTCATCTTCAGTAAGAAGGGATGGGTCAGGTCCGCCAGAGTGGGCCAGGATGCCGACTGAGACAGAGCCCATCCATTTTACTTTCTGGATCTCGTCAAAGAGATCAAGGCTGTGGACATTGCTGTCGTCAGCAAATAGAACAATGCCATCCATATTTCGCTCTCGTATTACCCTACAGTAGTAGAAAAGTGAACCACAGAGAAATAAACACGATCAATTAATTAGTTCAAAGATGGCTTTCTGGATTTAAAATAGAGAGAAGAGGTTTGCATTTCTTCACTAAAATTAGAAACTGGCAATATCAAATTATAATTCTCCACCCAAAATCTACCGCAATTTTATGCCAAGAGAACACAAAATATGTTATATTTTGGCACGCAGCAGTTGGAAGCGTTGAAAACAAGTTATAAAACAATGTCAGGGAAACTGAAAAATGTGCAACTCAAAATTGTTTTAATTGGTAAACCTCCATTCTGATGATCCCATGTATTAATCAACAGATACTTCATACTTGATGACATTTATCTTTCAAGGTCAACATTAAAGATACTTTTTATTTGTCAACAAAATAAAGATATTGCATGATTTTTTAAGGTACTTGAGGGCTTCTTTGGTGGCAATGAGCTGTAAGGACAAAAAGATTTATTAGGGAAATATGGGAGAGGCAAAAACCAACTTCAACCTTTTCTAAATTTGGGAAAAGGTCATGTGAATGAAAATGTACAAAACCCAGTTCACATATTCACTGTCTTTACTTTTGATGCTCAAAGAAGTTAATGTAACTAGTAAAGATTTTGGCCAGAAGCACAGACTATATCTTTGTCCTAATTCAGATAACTCAAACCTGTTACCCATTCCAACAAAGTAACAATAAAACCTGATATATTGAGAAGTTGGATGTCTCAAAATGCTATCCAAATTATTTCTAGAAGTTGGTGTTTATCCAAATTATTGCCCAAATTTCTCTCTAACTGACAAAGCACAGTGAACTGCTTCCCACAACAGAAAATTTGAAAATTAGTAAAACAAAGAACAGTGACTACCTCAATCCAAGTAACCGCATGCGATTCTCTGTGAGATGCCTCTCAGACCACTCAGCTGGCATTTTCTCATGAAAGGGTATGTGCAAAAACTGAACCCTTGACCGTGCCAAAAGACTGGCCGTCTCATTAGTGACACCACCTGCCTCCACCACAATCCAGGTTAGCGGGTATGGTACATTTCTAAGGCAATGTATCAACCCCGTAAGGTGCAGTGCCTGAAAGGTTCTAGCATAGGTTGGAGTGATAACAATTAAAGGTCTAGGGCTTTTCACACCATACCACTTTCTCTGTTCTTGTTGCACTCTTTCTATGATCTGGTGGGCCCGTATGACCTCAGTCGGATCCGGGTGTGGCCATGGTCGGATCAGGATCCCGTGACGGCCAACTACAATCTGACTATGACTTGAACCCTGATTGGACGCCTTGTCAGAGAACTCAATTGCAGAATTGTTGGGTTTGACCGCGGATTCAATCGGAGGCGTATGGGTTAGAGGGAAAGAGACAGTTAGGGTTTCCGTTCGTGTTGAGGTAATAGTGGTAGTAGTGGTGGTTGTGTAGGTGTAGATAGTGTTGGAGAAGAGAAGAACGAAAATTAGGCGAGAAAAACGGAATCCCAAGAAGAGACTGATGAGGCAGCAGAGGCCGTGGAGGAGAAGCCAGAAGGTGGAGGAAGAAGGTCGGAAAGCGGAGCCATCGGAGGCGGAGGAGGCAGCCGGAGACCCTACCCCGCCGCCTTCTGAGCCGCCTGAGGCAGAGGAGCGAGAGGCGGCGGTGGCACGCCTGGTGCCTTGATTATTGTGGAACATTGATGGCCTTGTAATTCCCTTGCTTGCTACTTTGCTAGGGATGGAAGAAAAGGGAAGGGAAACCAATTTAATTAGCAAACCAGGGAAGGGAAGGGAAGGGAAGGGAAGGAAGAAAATGGAACCAAGTCCGTCGTGGATTAGTAGGTGAGAGGTAAGACGTGTTCAAGTGTGTTTAAAGATTTAATATAAAAATAATATATATTTTAAATGAACCTGGTTCATCTTATACGGTCGCTTCATGTTTCACTTTAATCACTTATTCAAACTTAAAAACGTTGCTCTACGCGACGGGTAAATATTTTAAGAGAGTAGTTTTAGCTTCATACAGCGCAAACAGGATACCTAGTGCTGTTTTGATTCTATGCATAAAGGCAAACCTACTCCGTTAATTATTTATCCCCCACCCCAGCGACTCAGCGAGTAAGTGACTATGGTCCTCGTGCAAATGTATTTTGCTGTAACGGGACTGGTTGATTCTTTGGAAACACGGGAGAGAGACATGCTGCTGGTATGAAGTCTGAACTCTGAACTCTGGAGAGGTCTATAGTTTTTCTGGTGAGCCGTCAAAAGAAAATAACGGCAAAAATAATGAAAAACCAATTTATTAGGTCATTATCATTTATATATTTCTCTCTTTTCTTAAAAGAGGTTACTTTATTACTTACTAAGAAAATTAAGTTGTTCCCGCTTTTGCTTTCTAGTTCCTACTGTCAGGTAAGTCGACCTTTTCCACGGATTATACCAACCCTTATTTATTGCCTTTTGACTTACAAAAACTAACATAATCAGAAATAATATTTTAAATGATAAATTATTGAAGGGCATGGTTCAATTATACGGTGTTTTCATGTCTCCATCGTATTTTTATATCTTTATTTTTATTTTTCATTTACAAAATATCAATTTGAATCACTTAATATATCTCTATATTAAAATATGATTGGAAATCAAACTTTATATTTTCTTGAATTTTTTACTACCATTTTAGATAGACACAAAATTGTTATTTTTAAATGCTCCAATATCTTATGAAAATAGTAATTTTGTAAATATCTAAGAAAGTAGAAACAAATATACATATACAGACGAGGATCCAATTACATTCTTATTTGATGATATTGGATTACATTATATATTTTCAAAATTCAAACAGTTAGATGTTGAAAAAAAAAAAATATTTGAGGGCTTCTTCGGTAATTCCTTAATCCCAGCTTTAATAATAATAAAAAATTATTTTACACAAAATCTGTGTATTATATCTAAATCTAGGGGTGTAAATGAATTGAATGTTATCCAATTTTGTTCGGATCCAAATTTTTAAAAAATACTTAAATTATTCGATCCGTATTTATATATGAAAAATTATAATAGATAAGGATATTGTTTGATCTCTAAATGTTTGTATCTGACTGTTTATATCTTTAAATCACAACAAAAGTACTCTGTGTTCTTAAAATGAATTATTAAACTCTATATATATACTAATAATTTATTACTTGTATTTTCTTTTTGTTATACCAATGATATATTACTGATATTTTTTAGTCTTATAGTATTGATACGTGTTCTTGTTCAAGGTTCTTTTAGTTTTTTTTTTCCTTCTTCTTTTATTCTATATGCTTACAAAGAAAATATTATCAAGCTTGAGTTGGTTTATTCCGATGAACACTATGACATAATTAGTGACCGAAATGATATATATCTTGTAACCAACAAATTTGTTATGAAAAATATTAGTTCTAATTTATAAATGAAAAAATTATATTAGATGTTATTCTTTATTAGAATGTACATTAGTTTTTTTTTTAATTATCCGAATTATATTCAAATCCGTATTTGTATTAGTCTGACGATTTGTAGTCATATCTGTTAATATCCGATTTGTTTATGTATCTGAGATTGTCTATATTCGCACTACCAGATCTGTATCCGACCGTTTACACCCCTAATTAAACCAAGGATATTTCTATAATCCTCTGCAATTGAATTTTTCCACTCAAACAAATGAAGTTATTCTACGCACTGAATTTCACCCAAAATAGCCAAAAAGTTAAATATAATGATAAATTTTTATTTGTTCATCCATATTGTTAAAACAATAACAATAATAATATTCTGAATCTCAATTTGATAAAGACTATATATAATTTTTAAAAAAGTTTTTGGCGTTTCAACGGAAGAACTCGTCTATGCATCCAAGACCTTGAACGCATTTGCGCGTTGTTTTGTACTTGCGGAGATATTTTTTCAACACTTTAATGCACTAATTCAGTCAGATTTGCTGAATACATGTATACAATTTTTAGAAAGCGTGATAAACAAATTTGAAACCCCGGATATTACTGTTATTTATTCTCCTATTATGGGAAAATTTCTAGTTTATTCATCAAAACTTTTGAAATAGCTAATTTTTCCATTAAAACATGTTAATATCCAACTAGTATCGTACCCGTGCGTTGCGACAGGGACATATTATAAAATGAGAAGAGTTCAAATGCCTCCACTTTTTGTGTCTCCATTATGTCTCTATTTTTAAAAACTTTAATAACTCAAGATTTAAAACTTAAAAGTCAAATAAATTGTGTGTGAATCAATAAGTTCAAAAATCAACGCCTAGAAATCATCCAAATTAGTGCATTTTTTACAAGCTCTTGATGACAATCAAAATTAAATTGAAATGTCATAATTTTTTACATAAGCCGGGTCCTGTTCAAACCAGATTTAATTCAAAAAGTCCGGCCCTGTCCGAACAAACTTTTTAGTCCGATCTAACCATGTTTTTTAGTCCGATAGTAAATTGCTACTGGGCGCTCCTTCCTTTTTGAGATTGGATTGGTCAAATTAAACAGTATAACAACATTAAATAGTAAAGAGACCAACCTTTTTACAGTAAACAAACTTTTTTATAACAACATTAAATATTGCCTATAGTGTTAGTCAATAATTTTGTTATAAATTTGTAAATATTTAATGTAAATCTATTACAGTATGTATTTTTTTTCTCGTCTTTGTACTTTTGCAAATATAAATAATTAACACTGATTAGGTAAAAGATTAACACTGATTAACACTGATTAGGTAATTGCACAACAAATGATTCAAGCAATTGATTAACACTGATTAGGTAAAAGAGGCTAACAAAAACCCAAAATACAAATACAAATGTCTTTGATCACAAAAAAACTTAACTCCTCAACAAACAAATGTTTACCATGTCCATGCCCAGCCACCTGCACAACACAATCAGAAAATGCATTAGGTTAATTTTGAGAATGATATAATTTAGATCAACTGATCAAGGATAATGACTTGTTTTCTAGAAGGATAAAGAGATTCAAAATGAATTTGAAGAATTAGACATACTTTGAATGCAACAGATCTCATGTGTTAAAAGTACAGATCTTCTCAAATTTCAAGGAAAGTATGATGTTATGAATAAATTTTCCTACTTAATACCTAATTATACAAAATCATACTATACTTATTTTTATTATGGAATTTAAGAATTGTGAAAACCATCCAGGTTTTGTAAGATATATATCACAATTAACAACTTAATTTTCCTAAATTTTTCTACCTAAAGTATAAAAATCTGTTGGGTTGAGATCTGGTACACTACTTGATTGAAATCATGAGCATAGAGGGATCCTTACACTACTCGAATAACTCAAGCTCTTTAGTATAAAAATCTGGTCTTTTGCAAATGATGAAATCATGAGCATAGAGGGGTCTTTTGCAAATGTAGAAATCAACAAGCTCAAGCTCAAGCTCTTTAGTATAAAAATCTGGTCTTTACAATACTCAAGTAAATACTTCTAATAGAAATTAAGGCAGGACAATTGTTACAACCAATTGATCAATTAAGGCAAAATAGTAAGTTTCAGTGAAATAAATGGGCAGCAGAGATTATTAAAATAGATTTGACTACTAAACAATGGTTTCTCTGCTCTGCTCTAGTAATCAGATTGCGGATGGTATCGGTACGTGGGCTTATGGAAGAACCAGGCAAAATCATGAGCTAGCAGGGCTATATGCAAAAATGAAGCTGATTATTTCCTTCTGATACTTCACTTGGAGTTGTATTAAACCTAAGAATTATGAGGAGAACAGCTGGTACCAGTCCAGTTGGTTTTACTGTCACTGATCTACACAAGGGCGATTATAGAAGAGGAAAAATCTGACTTGTTTCTCTTTGACCTCTATAATAACAACTAACAAGTCTAAATTAGAATTATTTTCTCTGATATATGACTCAAGTCAAAACTGAAACAATCTACCATACATGTAGGAGACAACTGACATCTCTCTGCATCTGACATATATGGTAATCAGAAAAGGGCATTAATATGGAGTCAACTTTTGCTCTGGTTGTCAGATCATTCGGGTACCTATCATGGGGGCAAACTAGTTCACTAACTTATTATTGAAGTACACATAACTTACTAACTTGCATGTTAATATTTTATATTAAAGCATATGCAAAATGCCCCTTTTCATGGGTTTTGCTCTTTAAAAATTTCCTTCCCAAGAAGACAGCTGTGGCAATCTTCTCATTTTTATACAGTGAAATATGTGTATAAAGATTTTGATTTTGTATCGGGACAAGAAGTAACTTCCCTACAGTTCTTCTGCACTGTTATCAAAGAAATAACTAATAAAAAAGATAAAAGTGAATTTTAAAAAAGACATCATGTATAAAACATACCAGTGCTCAGATACTGAAGGAAAAGAGCAAGCAATATACCGCAAGATGGCACGACTATAAAACCAGTAAAGAAGGTAAGATGATTAAATTAGCATTAAAAAAATAAAATAAAATGGAATGTGAAACTTAAAGCTAGAGCCTAAATCTAATTAGAAGAATAAACTGCAAAAGACAAACATGTCAATAGATCAGTAACGTGAGGCTACCAGAGTGATAGCACAAGTACCTTCTTAGATAAATTATTTCAGTATTAAATAAATAAACCAATATAAATTCTTGACAGATAAAAATGGGTGGGACAGTATGTTGGTACCAGACGTGGCTGGTACAACATAATAAGGGTTGGTTAAGTGTACCAGACCAAACCTGGTCAGATAAGAAAAGGCTGCCTGATTTGTAGTACCCATATACATACCTTCAATCGTGTTTGACCCACAATTCCTTTCACCACACCTAGAGGATAATTAAGTGTTTCTAGCACCGGATCTTGTTCAATATGTACCTACAAATAAAAATAAAATTCAAATCATTTTACACAAATCCTTACATTGGATAATTCACAATTGATCCTGCCATAGCTTATATATATATATATTTCATTTTTTGAAAGGAATAAGACAATTTCAAGTTTCTCCGTCTCCCGTCTCCTAACCAACATATAAGAGGAACATAAAATTAAATTGTCACACAAAATATATTATCTTTTTCATTCCTTTTCAAATTGTCCACCAAGTATGTCTAATACCATAAACTTGACTTACAAGAGACTCGATTTGTTGTCTGTACTTCTCAACCCAAGCAGCTGATGATGCAATTACTACCACTTCTCCAAATACATCCACTATGAGACCTGACAATCTGTGCTTCAGACATAAAACCAGACTACCAGCAACAACCAACCTCTGCTAGGTGCTAGCTGTTTCAGTTCAGGAACCAAGGTAATTAAGGTCATATTTTCAAAGTTTCAGTTTAGCAAAAACCAACCTCTGAGCAATTTGGTGGTACTGGTACTGGTACCATTACCGGTACTGGTACTACACAGTAGTGAAGAAACTTATCTTAATTAATTAAAAACTTGATTTAGAAACAATTAATAAATCACATCCCATCACATCAGTCCTGAGTTCCTAAATAAACCCAACCATTCTGTTTTCTTCTTATGCAATTACAACTAATTAATTGAACCATTCCCTTGAACCTTTACTGGTTCATGATCCATTCTCTTGGTGAGCCATTGTTGCCCCGACGCCAGGTCGGGGAAAACCGAACCTCTGCTAGGTGCTAACTATTTCAGTTCGAGAACAAAGGCAATCAAGGTCATATTTTCAAAGTTCAAAATAGCATGTCTGAGCAATTTGGTGGTACTGGTACTACACAGTAGTGAAATTAAAGAAAATGGTTACAACCTTGTCTTTAATACCGTCGATTCGATTGAAGACAATGGTGCGATGACCACCATCGACGTTGTAGAGGCTGTTCAAGGCGGTGTAGACAGTGGGCGGCGCCAAACCTCGGGTAAGAGAAAGAGAGGGGGAGGCCATTGGTCTGAGCGAAAGGGGGAGAGATGACTCAGCGCGGGTCTGAGGCGAGAGAGAGATGGCGGAGATGGCGATTAGGTTATATTTTTTTCTTTTTTCTTGGGAAAGAAGGGAATCGGGGAGAGGGAGGGGAAGGGGGACGGGCCACAAGCGTCCCAGCGAAAATTTTTGCTCAATCTGCACGATTTTTGATTCCGATCCAACGGTACAGAACAAAGATAGTTGTGACAAGATATGTGGCTATATATGTAGCGAGTCCAATTTAAACTAAATTTAGACTTCTATACTTATAAAGAATGTATTTAATCAAAGTAAGGCATATCATTTGTTTAGATGGCTCAAATTCAAATCCGAATTCTGTTGGATGAATCCCAGCCGCACGACTTTCTGTCATTCAAAATAATTTAAGGTGCATAATATAGAGGAGAGATATACCCATAAAAATTTAACATTATTTCTTCTATCCTCTTTTATTTATTAAATATTATTATTTTATTATTTTAAAAGTAAAAATAACAAATATACCCTTCCTTTCGAATGGAGATTAAGTGAGACATAATTAAATGGAGATCAAGTAAAAATAAGTAGATTAAAAAGTAAATTAAGAAGTAGATTAAATGGAGATCAAGTAAAATTAAGGCAAAATTGGGGAAGGAATTCAAAGTGAAGGATCTGGGACAACTTACGTACTTTCTGGGGATTGAGATGGCTCGTGGAGCAGAAGGGATTGTTTTATCCCAAAGGAAGTATGTCCTATACTTATTCACTGAGACAGGCATGTTGAGGTGCATGCCTGCAGTTTCTTTAATTAATGTGAAGGCCAAGATGAGTGTAGAGGTAGGAGAACAGGTTGATCGTGAGAGGTACAAGAGACTAGTCGGCAGATTGATCTATTTGGGTTACACTCATTCCGATATCTCATTTGTTGTGAGCGTGGTGAGACACTACATGCATGACCATAGGAAGGGTCATATGGACGCAGTGTATTACATTCTGAGGTACTTGAAAAGTGCACCAGGGAAGAGCCTGATTTTTAGGAAGAATGACACATGAACATTGAGGGCTATTGTGACTCTGACTAGGCTAGTTGCCAAGATGACAGGAGGTTCACATCTGGTTACTGCATGTTTGTAAGGGGCAAATTGGTCTCCTGGAAGATCAAAAAGCAGCCGATTGTTGCGAGATCGACAGTAGAAGCTGAGTACACGGCTATGACATTAGGAGTTACCGAAATGCTGTGGCTGAAGAGGTTACTAAAAGATCTCAAGGTGAATCATGGACCTAAAATGAATTTATGGTGCAATAGCAAGTTAGCGATCAGTATTACCAACAATCATATGCAGCATGACAAAACCAAGCAGGTGGAGATCGATAGAATCTTCATAAAAGATAAGCTGGAAAGTGGGCTATTGGAGTTGAGTCATATAGATACTGGAGATCAAGTAGCTGATTGTCTCACCAAATAACTTAGCTCAATAGATCTAGTTAGGTTATGTGACAAGATGGACTTGATGTATATCTTTTGTCCATCTTGAGAGGGAGTGTTTAAATTTATGTATGCTTATGCATTATATAGAACTATAGGGTCCTTTTGGTAAGATAGGAATTATAGAATAGTTTAGGAACTCGAATGAAAATATAATATCTATATTGGCCCAAAAGAACAAAGGAGATAGAGAAATAATGTGAAAATTTCATGAATATATTGGATATTAAGATGTTTTGATGGAAAAATTAGTTATTTCAAAAGTTTTGATTGGTACACTAGAATTTTTCCTATTATTTTCTTTTAAATTTCAAAAATCCACATCTCTGCTCTCCCCATAGACAAATGAATCCTTATACTCTGCATTAACATGTACCGTTTGAGTTAATTTTTGAATTGTACGAGTACAATTTAGATAAATCCAGTCCGCATCTATAACACACGAGTCCTTTAATATTAGTCCAGATGACATTCCAGATCTTAACTCAAACTTCAAACTTCAAACTTTGAGTTAATGCAGAGGATACGAATTCATAGATGATACTTCCAAATGTCGAAGATGGTACATATGATAAGGTTGATAACCAAAACAAAATGGAAAACAAAGCCAAAAAAATATAAAGGAAACATATTATTTACTTCTAATAATATTACTGAATCTTATATATTAAACTTACTTGTACTATTATAGCTCTAGTAAAATTGTAAGATTTAAAAAAAAAAAAAAACAAGTAATAAGAACACCAACAATAAGATGGGCGATTTAATCTAAGCAGTCTGGACAGAAATTTGCGAAGGAGGCCTCCCGATAAAAGCAGAAATAACTTTTCTCAAGGCAGAAAACAACTGTTGGAAATCATCCATTAAAGACCATGTGGGGTTATTGAGTGCACGGATCGAATTTAAACACACCAGAAGTGTGCCTCCTTCATGCAACAATACCTGCAATTGAATCCATCATGCTCATTCAAAATTTTTCTACTACCCCCAAGTAACTGAAGCTTGTCAAACATCATAGCTTCAAATAAATATAAGTGCAAAATTTAAAGAAGCACATACAGTCAACCAAAGAGGAAGAAACCCTAGCACAGAAGGGAGAGCAGCGAACACAATACAAGTCAATGCAAGACCAACACTTTGCTTCACCTACAAATTAAAGTACATGGTAATGTATCCAAATACAATAGAACTAACAAAATAGATTTTAAAGCAGACAGGTGTTGAGAGTAAACCAAAGAGGTAGTCTGACGAGCCTTGGCCACGCAAAAAGGAACAACAGAGATGTTATCTCGCAACAACAGCACATCAGCTACTGCAACTGCAGTTGCACTGGCACGTTGTGCCAGTACCATACCGACAGTTGAAGCGGCTAGTGCGGGCGCATCATTAATGCCATCCCCAACCATAATCAATCCTCCTCCTGTCAACATTAACATTCGTTCTTATAAAAATACTTAAAGACTACATAATAAAGCTAGATTAGTTAAACAACGATTACCTATATCTCTAGAAGCATTTTTGACTTTGTTAAGTTTATCTTCTGGCTTGAGAGAACTATAGACCTCATCTATGCCAACAGCTTTTGCAACTCGCAATGCACTTGATTCATGGTCCCCAGTTAACATCATAATTCGAAGTTTGGCCTTTTTACGTAGTGTTGATATAACCTCGGCGACACCTGATCGTGGGTCATCTTCAAAGTGGAATAGTGTCACCTTACATATATAAACATATAATGCAATTTTAGACCAGTATATCTCCTTTATTTTTAATTTCAGACATATAGGACAAACCATACCTTCTTATTTACAGAGAGAGCAGCTTGTATGAAATCAGGACCATACCCTGATGCCTTTGCAGCTTCCTTAATTCTTTCAGATTCATCAGTGGATTTACACTGGGAAGCAACGTACTCGACTGAACCAAGTGATGCATTTGCAAGCTTGTTTTCGCTGCTTCCCGACTATGAGAAATGAAATCAAAGAGAAAAAACATACACATGAATTCTAATAACAATAATAATAAAATTTGTTTCATTTATAATCAATCTTTTACCTTTATGCCACTCAGAGTTGCATAAAGACCTTGGCCAGGCAAGCACTCAAAACTCTCAACTCCAACCTCCGGGAGATCTTTTCCTATAGTGTGATCCAAAACTGCTCTGTGCATTAGCCATGAAGTTGATTAAAAACGTAGTCAGGTTTTAAGAGTTATGCATGCAAATTAACAAAACTTTCACCTACCAAAATTACAAAAAAATGTACCTTCCAATAGGATGAGTAGTGCCCCTCTCCATTGCTGCGGCCACAGCTAGAGCCTCACTCTCACAGTTCGGGATACAACATGGCAAATCTTCAGATTCAAACCCAACAATGGAGTGGCCATGGATAGGTTCTATTGCTTTACACATGAGTTTCCCGGTTGTTAGAGTTCCGGTTTTATCAAATGCAATGGACTGACAGGAAGCAAGGGCATCTAACACGTGCCCTCCTTTCAGCAAAATCCCCTTGAGAAATTAACAAATATGTTTAATTATTTATTTTGATTGATGTGTCTCTTAAAAGAAAAAGAAATTGTCTAGAATTTCAAGATTATCACCTTACTTGCACAGGAACTGATTGCAGTGGCATATGCCAAAGGGGCTACTGCCAGTGCGCAGGGAGATGCTGCCACCATAAGCCCTAAACCACGATAAATTGATCCCCTGACAGCTACATGCAAAATAAAAATAAAAAAAGAGGAAAAAATCATTACTTTTTTGCACAATTTGTTAGATAAATAATGATAAATACATTGCTATTGTCAACATATACCATGTAACCAACAAAAAAACCCAAAAAAAAAAAAAATGTTCATCAGTAGGTTACCAAAATCACAGAGGCCGGAAAACAATTGAAAAAACTGGACAATAGCCTGAATGAAACATTATAGAAACATCTCAACAGAATGTATGTTCCATGAACTGTTGTGATTACTGTAAACATCTCATTAAATAAAGAAAAGAGCTTTAAAATTACTTGAGTTGCCAATAAAAGGCCACTTGAACATCCATGGTCCAAAGAGAGCAACGACCAAAGACAGGGCAACAACCACCATACTATAGTGTTCTCCGAACTCATCTAACCACCTTTGCAACTTCGGCTTGTTTAATTGGCCTTCTTCGGTTAACTGCACAATCTTATTTAATGTTGAGTCCTCCCACGATTTTGTCACCTAAAACAAATAGTTTGAGTTAATGCTTCTTTATTTCAAAAGATTCAAACCTAGATGATCTTATTGAATGCTTTAGGGGCATTTACTACTGCACAATCTCAGTTTGGCAAACGAGTTAACCATAAAAAAGAAAAAAAAAAGTTTTTAATTTCTGCCGTTCATTTGTATTGGATCAGCAGAACCTGATTCTAGTGATTTCCTAATGTATCTTATAAAAACAACAAATCCTGAAATCCTTTTGTTCATACTCTGGTCCAATACCTGCCACTTTGAGTCTTATGGCTGAAGTATGGTTTTGTCATGAACTCACATAAGATATTATGAATAAATAAGGCGTATCTTATAATAGATACTGTTAATTGAAATGCAATTCAACCTTAACAATCATCATGCCTTCTAAGTTTCTAGCACCACCTGGAATGCCATCACCAACTCTTCGTTCTAGTGGTTTTGTCTCCCCAGTTAGATGCTCTATTGTAATAGTAGATGAACCCTGGAACACTTCCCCATCAACTGGGACAGCCTAATCAAAGCACCATCGTAAGTAGTAATTTATGTAAAGTAAACTCGGTAAATTGAATTCTTTGCAAGCAAAACCAACATGTTAATCTATTTTAAAATGGTCAAAAGAAAATCTGATTAGTACGAGGATCAAATCTGTTAGCAATTCGTAACGTGTTAAAAAGTGATGATAACATTACCAAGTTGTTCAAAAAGAATAAAAAAAAAAAAAATCAAGTTGTCTTGAGTTTTCTCATACATAAGATATAATGCTCACGAACCTCACCGGCCCTGACTAGGATGTATGAGTCAACTTGGAGATCTTGCACAGGGATCCTTGTATAATTCAATTTTGAAAAATGAGGTGGCCTATTACCATCATTTTCTAATAACAAAGCAAAATCAGGGTGGTTCTCCTTTAGTTCCTTCACATCAATCATTGATCGGCTTGTAAAATATTCTTCGGCTGGTCAAGTAAGATCAAATTTTATTAATGGCAGCAAACATGCTTATCAGAATTATTTGATTGGTGGATGTGGTATTATTTGGTCCGGGGCTTTGTCTTAGCTCCTAATAACTCAAAGGCCGATGAACCCATTAAAAGACAACATAATTAATGTAAGAAATTGATGCACATGAAGGATTCTCAGTTCATCACGAGTTGATATAACTTGCACATTGTATACAGGAACCAACAACCATCCTGATTAGTATCACTATAACGAACACAATACGGGAAGCATGGTTTACTAACATTTTAAGTACACTGGTAACTCTAGTCTCTACGGGCTCTTTCTTCCACTACTTTAACCTAAAAGGATATCATAGAAAAAGAAATATAAAACAAAAATAAAAATGGAGTACCTATATGGGCTAGGTTAAACATCGCGAGTAGGAGACCACCTTCCAAGGAGTTACCCATAAACACTGAAGCAAAGGCTGCAAGAGCCATCAGCACATGGATGTTAATTTTGCCTCCCGCAATATCCACAAGGGCATCAAGTGCAGCTGAAACCTATAAATATGCAAATAGGATAAATTTTACATGATTATTCTTGTATTCTATATTTAAACTATAACATTCATAGGCTAATCTGTGATCCCTGAAGGAAGTTGATCTAATTCCTCCTGACCAGACCTCATCGCAGTTTCAATTCTATTCCCGAATCCAACAAGTATCTACATCCAATTTGATCAAATTTACACAAATCATTACAACTAGCTGTGGAAATTGATTTTTATCTCCAAATACGAACTATACCTCAGAATTAGCTCTCACACTTCATGCAAACAGATACTAAGTAATTGTAAACATGTCATCCATCCCCTCCCAATAAATCAGTTAGTCTTGAAATTCAAATTGTCACTTGTGTTTTTACCCACTTACCCCAACAAGAGGAAAAGCAATTGCGATGAACAAATTCTGAAGCGGCTTTGCAGTTGGAGCTGGCGCGACGTAAGGGCACACAGCTGCCACAAGGAGAAGCACCATTGAGACACAGCACAACACCAAGTTCTCTCTTAGGAGATCCGCCAGTGGAGCCCACCCTGTAAACCTAGCAAATCGAAGCACCATTCTTTCGTAACCATGGTGCTCATGGTCGTGGCCATGGTCATGATGATGATGTCCATGGTGGTGGTGGTGGTGGTGGTGGTGGTGGTGGTGATGGTGATGGCTATGACCATGGGCGAGTGGGGTAAGCAAGCTACCGCGAGAGAGAGTAGGGGTGGGGATAAGAGGAGAGAATGAGAATGAGAATGAGAGGGGCTTGATTTTGATTTTGGGAGGGACATACAGGCATGTTGGTTTTTGATGGTACTGCAAACGGAGGTTTATTGCGCCTGAGACAGCCAAGGCTGCCATTGCTCAACGCCTCAACGCCTCAACGCCTCAACGCCTCAACCTCAAAATCGAGACCTTCTACTGCCAATCTGAACTTGATCTGGTTCTGGTCCGAAAGAAGGGGGGTTCCGAGCCGGCAGGGGAATAGGGGATTGGTATCTTCTTCTTTTTTGTTTTTTGTTTTTTGTTTTTGTTTTTTTCCCAATATGTTGATGTGTAGTGAGTTTGATGGAGCACCTAGGCTAGGCTAGAAGCGGGTTCATAGCTTCTGTACAGCGACTCGTTCTACAGTTTAATACATAGAAAAAAGAATCAAGAGAATGAGATGAAATAAATCAAATAATACAAGTAAACGATCACGTTTCGGTTACCGATGACGGCTTCCGAGCCACACCATGTGTTCATTATGACACCATCACCATTCAAAGCCTTTCTCTTTCTTTTTTCTTTAATATTTTTAACAAACTAAATTGTATAAATAAAACCAACCGATTTTTATTTTTATTTAGGAACATATCTAACTGATTTTTAACTTATCAACATAACATATTAATAAAAAGAGGGCTGATAACAGTCCCCAAGTGTCTGTCCCTGTACAAAATTAACCGCATTTAATTAATGTTGCATTCAAATTCAGCACTTTCCTCTCATGAAAAATTAATTATTAAAGTAGACAGTTTTAAGTTTTTTCTGTGGCAATTTGTATAGTTACTAAATCTTAATTTGAATCTTTAGCAAGAGGAGCAAATGAAGTTTTTAATATACAAAAATTGTCTATAAAACAGAGTTAATAAAAAAGAACAGTATGATAATAGTTTGATAATGAGATAAAGATCAAAACTATTCGGGAGCCTTAGGCGCATCAACCACCCATGGGTTTATTGAACAGTAACAAGGATATAACCAACTCTGTTTTCGACCCTTTCGAATTACAAGAGCAGGAAAGGAAAAAATAAAAAAAAAAGTAGTCTTCTTTCTTGAGCTCTTAATTGAGATTGTTATCTTCTTTATTATGGACTAAGTACTGAGTGATCCAAAAGGATGCCATCACAATCAGGGGCGGACCCATGTGGGTGAATAGGGGTCAATTGACCTTTATAATTTTCAAAATAAATTGTATTTCTATGTGATTATATATAATTTAAAGTAAAATGGTACATGTATTGTAAAATTAACTCCAATCAGTATTATATAATTGGCTTCCAATCTATGTTTGACCCATAACTTTAGCTTCAAATTTTAGCTCCGCTCCTAATCACATACAACTTATTTTTTAATAATATTTTGAAGATTTGAAAGAACTATTTTTTAAATCCTATGATGAATAAGAGCTTTTCGGAAAGGACGCGAGATAAATATTGGATATATGAAAGTGGTTTTGAACGGAGTTGAATAGTTTGATGAGTAAAAAGTATGATAAAATACAAAGATTTTTTTTTTAAATTTTGGCAAAAGCTGCCAAACAGATTATATAAAAATATAACAAATGTCATTACTTGGTTTGTACCAATTACCGGTATGCAAGCCCGAAACTAGTAAATTCCTATACTTCAACTACAACTACACTACAGTGAGCACCATAACAGTCCTAACACCAAACTGCAAAAAAAATTATAGCCTGCTCTAACTAAAATGAAAACTACGAACCACGGTACAATCATCTCAAACAACAACATAACTTAAATAGATTACTGAAACATGTAAATTGAAAAAAAATTGTGGCTGAAAGTTTATGAAACAAGTAACACTGTACTTTATAAGAACCTACATTTGGTCTAGTGACAAATGCACATGACTCTTATGTGGAAGTCTATGAGTTTGGAATCCACAAAGTAGAGAAATTCTTTATAATATATATAGATGTTTGAAAAGTGTATTGAATGATTTGACTTCAAACTCATAATTTCATAAAAATAAATAAATAAACACTGTACTTTACTATTACTAAATATTGAGAATGTATATGTTCAGAATCAGACATAATATTGGATGTTCTATTAGAAACAAAAATCACTACAACAAAGTAGGCACTTTTTGTGAGGGAAAAAACACATTTATGACGGTCGTTCGTTTTAAAAAGTACTGTCGTAAAAAGAAAAAACTGAACAATGAGAATAATCTGTTGCAAAAAGTTACTTTTTTATCCTCACAAAAAGTGTCTCATATTAGGACATATTCGGTTGCTTAGGATTCTGTGAGAGAAATAAAATTATGGTGATTTGTCCCTACTGCTGTTCGGCAGCTTGGTTTTATCTCATTTAAAATCTCAAAAAGGGTCCTATTTTCCTTCTAATAGTATTGTATGTATAGGAAAAAGAAAATTCAATCAGGGTTTGTTCGTTTGTCACGGAATTACACGGGATGAGATTTGACGGGATGAAAACTCACTTTTGAAAAAGTGGGAACCCATAGGTACAGGTACAGGCCCTGTTTTCAGAATTATTTTTTTATATTATAAACATATTTATATTTTTTAAATAATAAATAATAATTAATATAATGTTATTATTTTATTTATTTTAGTCGATTACATTATTAATAATCATATTAATAAAAAAATAATTATATAATAATCAATCATTTTAGAAAGAAAAATAAGATTTTTCACAGCTAATGTGAAAATAGTAAATTTAAGTTACTTCTTAAGCTATTTTATGATAATTCTTACTATCAAACTAAATTTAGCTAATTGTTTGAATTTTAGATGCTTAGCTTGTCCATAGCACGTAAAAAAATATTATTGAAAAATTATGAGTATCTTATTTTTATTTGCTTATAAATATTTATTTGTACCCAATTTCTTATTTTATATTATAAACATATTTATATTTTTTAAATAATAAATAGTAATTAATATGATGCTATTATTTTATTCAATTACATTATTGATAATCATATTAATAAAAATTAATTATATAATAATCAATTATTTTAGAAAGAAAAATAAGATTTTTCACAACTAATCCCACGGTACAACCGAACACCCATTTTAGCACATTCCCATAACCAATCCCGTACGTATCCATACATATGGGTTCTAACTTTTTCAAAAGTGGATCCCCATCACGTCAAATCTCATCCCGTGTAATCTCGTGACAAATGAAAAGAACCCTTAATGTATTCACAAATTGTGCATCCCGAAAAAGTCTGTTAGTAAAAGGCACAATACAAATTATATTTTATGTTCTTTTCTATATAGTAAGATAGAGTATCTTTGAATATATATATATCAATATAGTGTTGTCGTGTGAAAATTGCAAATTATAAATTAATTGAAATATTGTTCGAGTGAAGTACAATAATCTTCTCATTTAAAAAAAATTGCTTTTCAATGAGTCTTTTTAATAATATTTTATTTTAACTATATATTATTCGAAACGGAAGTGCAATTCCATGCAAGATTTATTATCAACCTTGCATAACTATATATAGAAAGACCTCGATCATCTCATAACTCTAGTCTCTATAATAGCCTATCCACATTTTCTTTGTCAAATAAACTTGCATAAAGACTAATCAAAGAGCTATATGCATATGCCGCGATCTCCCGACTTGATGTATATACTGGCAAGCAGAGACTGAAGGTGTACCAGTCAGGAAGTATTTTATCCCGTTTCATCTTAAGGTGTGCTTATAGACCTTGTACTTGCTTCTGTATATGTATCCTAATGGCTAATGGCTAATGGCTAATGGCTATTCCCCCTCCCGAGACCACTCGGTTAGCACCACCACGGCGCTTCTCTTGTCGTATTATATTATATGAGGTCGAGCAGCCTCCTTCCCTCAGCCACCATCTTCCCCACCGCCTCTGCGCCTCTGCTGCGGAAAACGCGGGTTGAACCTGAATCCGGCAAATCTGAAGAAACAAAGCAAAGATTTTTTTAAATGGAGTTGGTCCGACCTCCTCAAGGCCCAGAAAGGCCCAATAGCAAATAGCAGCCTAATGCACGATGGACCTGGGCTTATGGCCTTTTGAACACCCACCCCTACTACGTAAGAGCTTAGAGTCTTAGACCCCTCTCCCTCTGCTTACAACTTACAAGTCAGTCTGTAATATGAAATCTAATAAATTCTAAAAAATATAAAATTTACTCTGCAACTGCTATTTCATATGATTAACATTTTTTCATAAAAAAAATGTGCCTTAATCTTTTTCAACAATTGAGCTAAAAATTAACATGAATTAAAACACATGAGGACCATTAAGAAAGTTTAATTTCTCTCCAGCCGAATATATACATTAATCCAAATTCACAAGCATGAATAACAACAAAAATGTAATATTATTCGCCCTGAAAAAGAATAATAGAATTGAGATTTTTTTTTTTAAAAGGAAAATGTATTGACCTATTATTATTTTTTTTATGGCCGGCCCCGTGGGCAATTATTTTTAATAATCTAAACTTGTTCAAAAACCACAAATTAGCAATTTCGTAACCAGTTTCTTAAGTGCTTGGTCCAATTAATGTAATACACAATTTTTTTTAGATAGAAAAAAAAAATAGATATCCATCCTACAAACTTTTATTTAATTGTTCATGAAAGAATTCACTGTTTGTCACACATAACGAGTTGTCTTTTACCAATAGATCAAATACTCCGATTTTTTTTATTTATATCCATTTTTTCTTTTTAAAATAACCAAATATGTGCTGGATCTTCAAAACTACCCAAATCTGCAAACATTTTTCCGGTTTCTTGATTATAAACTGGAAAAATATTTTCGGTTTAATTTCTAATTAAGAAACCGGAAAATTTTTTGTTGGTATTAGAAATCAGAAATTTTTTTACTGGTTTCGAATAGGGCAATATTCTAAACTATTTTCGAATTTTATAAATTATTCTAAATTATTTTGGAATATTCTAAAAATTCTAAATTATTCAGACAATATTCTAAATCATTTTAAATAAACTAATTAATTATATTATAAATTAAAACTAAAATTAAAAAAAATACAAAAAACCTAAATCGAAGAGTCAATCGATCAAACAGTCAGAGCTTTGAAAGGGATCTGAAAAGGAAAGAGATTCCTAAAAAATTTTAAATCATTTTAGAATTTTCTAAATTATTCTAAATTATTTTGAAAATTTCTAAATGATTCTAAACATATGTACATGTATAAGTATATGTATATGTATATCAAATTTGACCATTGCTGGTAAATTAGCAAGTTTGGATTGATACAGGGACTAAACTGCAAAACTAATTACACCAGCATGTAAGGCATTAAAAAATACATAGAATTGACACAAATTTGAATTTATTTAGATTTTTCTACAGCTAGTTATGAATTTTCAAAGTTCAGTTTCTGAAATTTTTTTTAAATAGTCATAACTTTGGCTTAGAAAGTCGAATTTGCGCGTATGACCACTTTTCGAAAAGGGGGGGACGAGATGGATTCGAATTTTACCCAAGGGAAAATCCCCAAGCATCAGAATTACAAAAAAAAATATTATTAGTGTGTCAAAAATTCAGTTTAAGTTTTCGTTTAACGGTAGGCATACAACGATTGGTATTTTGTTTATAAACGTCGTTTGTGTTTTTTTTAAAAAAAAAAAACTCATTTTTTATAATATATATAATATATGTATATGTGTATATATAATACATGTATATATATGTATATATAATATATGTATATGTATGTATGTTTATATTATACATATATTATATAAAAAAAATTTGGAGACCGAATCTTCAATTCAGTCTAAAAAAAATAGCTTTCCACACAGTTGGCCACACGAAAAGTGAAAAAAACCTGGAGATCGAATTAGCAATTCAGTCTTGGGGAAAAGCAAATGTGGAGACCGAATAGCCATTTTGGTCTCTGTGGTTTTTGAAAAAAAAAAATAATCATGCTGCTTTGGTAAATCTCATTTAATTAATTACGGTTTATAAAAAAAATTCTTTTAGCAAATTCCATTTCCGGAATTTTTTTTTTTCGGTTTTGGGACTAAAAACTGAAAAAAATATTTTCGGAAATGGTTCCGGATTTTTTTTTCCGGTTTTAGGACTAAAAACCGGAATTTTTTTACTATTTTTAGCAATGATTTTCCGGAATAATTTTTGCCTATAATTGGTGTTAAAACCAGAAATTTTTTTTGCCGGTTTAGATAGTTTTGAAAATCCAGCACATGTTTGATTATTTTTTTTAATATTTATTTTAGATATAAATAAAAAAATCGGTCAAATACTAGTTCTTGGCTTCTTGCAACACGCATATATTCACAGAAAAATTCATTCATTGTTATCATTAATTTATGATTTAATTATTATTCCTTTTAAAATGTCAACATAGATGGGATCTTTACTTCTTTAGTCGTTTTTTTTTTTTTTCGTTTACATGATAATATGCATTTTTTGTGCAATGAGAATTTTTATTCCTAAAAATCAAATACCATCACAATAAGAAATAATGGAAGTAAATACTTGGAGATTTAAGTGGATAAAACTAAATTTCAAATTAACATGTTATATTAAACGGATGGAGCAAAGTTTACTGACCAATTAATATATTATGCTCTATAAAATATTTAATCTGACTTATTTGGCTATTTTTTTAATGTACACTTACTGGATCAACTCAATCCAGATCTTTCTGCTAAATAAAATAAGTATATTTAATTTAGGAGCAAAATTAGTGTGTGATGTGTTCACCAAGAAGAATTGGTGAGCACACCTCCAAAAGATTATCGGATTGACTTCGAACTATAAATTTAAACCGTTGAAATTCAAGTACTTCATGAGTGATGTATGTGCATGTAAATTTTTTAAAGTTTTGAATTCATTTAGTACATAGTCAAGCGGTCAAAAAAATGATGAAAAATTAATACATAAAACAATTTAAAAGTTAACTTATAAAATTTTTATTATTTTGTCCGCTTGACTATGTACTAAATAAATTCAAAACTTTAAAAAATTTACATGCACATACATCACTCATAAATTACTTAGATTTTAATGGTTTAGATTCGTAGTTCGAAGTCAATCCAATAATCTTTTGAAGGTATGCTTACCAATTCCTTTTGGTGAGCACATCACACTCTAATTTTGCTCTTAATTTAGTATAGATTATACAATTAAATAACAGAAGAAGATGATCATGAGATTGATCCAACTAATTAAGTCGGGTGTCTTCTGATTTTGACTGGGCCCTCTGAATACTAGATAAGAAAAAGAGAGATTTAGAGTGAGACAAAATAAAAAAAAGATACATGTTGAATCACCCTCATTAAAGAAACTACTGTTTTTTTTTTTTTAAATAAAAATTGTATGGATTATCAATCTTTAATCTTAGTGGTAAACGATAATATTTTTTGTATGAGAAGTCATAAATTTGAAATATATATATATATATATATTTGTAAATATTAAATACTCAGAAGGTTTAATTTTATTTTTTATTCAAAAATAAATAAATTATGCGAGAGTCTTATTTTGACTCCATCTAATTTCGTTTCTACCCCTAAAAACTAAAGAGAGATATTTTCAGTTCGCTGAAGTATATAAAAATAATGTCGTTCACCAAATTGCAGATTTGCCTCTTATTATTGACAGAGGAGATTTTGAGAACTTGAAAAATATGTATATAAAAAAATCATATTTAGTTCAATAATTAAGACATTGTCGTTTAATCTAATACTTTTACTGAAAATAGTTAAAAAGAAATAAATTAGAAGCTCTATAATATATATATTTAATTTTCACTAAAGCTATAAACAATGAATATATAAATTGAACTTGTAACTTTCATATATTATTTGTCACTAAATTTTTAATTTTTCATTGCTTCACGCCCGTAGGCTAAAATTAAGTTTCTAATCTGGTGATAAGCATTCGAGAGTGCAATAAATTAATGTCATTTCTCTTGCTACCGAATTGAAATTAATTTGCTAGCTTATGCGTGTAGTTTTGGTACATTGACCAATGCAAATGCACGAAACGACTTATAAAGCTAATTATATATATATATATATATATATATATATATATAGGACATGGCTACAGTGCTACGGGTAGCTAAGAGGTCTTCATGCTACGGCTCGGATTTCAAGTTTTCAAAATTCTAACGGTCGATTCGAACCGTTCATCTTGTTCTCCATATTAATATGTGCTTGGAGACCAAATTTTATATTTTTCTGAATTTTTTTACTATTTATTAAGCCACTTTGAAAACCCCTGATCCAACGGTGGCTTAACCCAACAGTAAAATCAGAAACTACCGTTGGATCAGCGGTTTTCAAAATGACTTAATAAATAGTAAAAAAATTCAGAAAAATGTAAAATTTGGTCTCCAAGCACATATTAATATGGAGAACAAGATGAACAGTTTGGATCGACCGTTAGAATTTTGAAAACTCGAAATCCGAGCCGTAGTACGGAGGTCTCTTAGCTACCCGTAACATATTAGCCAAAACCTATATATATATATATATATATATATATATATTAGTATACTTGCCACTAGAGTAATGCGTACTTGAAAAGCAAGCCGAGCAACTGTCTTGGATCAATGTGTAGCTTCAATTTAGTACTCCATGTCCTTACAATTAATGTAAGCCAATCTACAATTCCAATTCCATGCATCTTCTGTTTTTATTTTATTTTATTTTATTTTATAAGGTTAGTCAACTAGTAATATTCTTTTGGAATTGGAGGGCCCACCGGTCACTGAACACGTACAGCTGAGGTTTTAGAGTACATTCTGGGGTTAATTAGGAATGCATTATTCCAACATGTAACATGTTTTTTAAACATCACCTCACTTGTCTTTATAATTAATACCATACCATATTACCATGCCAAGATCTCCTCTCTCAAATTAATTAGTACCCAAATGGCTACAACCAAGCAATCTGTTTCTCTCCTTCTCCTCCTTTTCTGCATCTTCCCCTTCTTATCTGCTCTGCGCATGCGCACAGAAGACGAGGTGCACCGCCTCCACAGCACATGGATCACTGAACATGGCCGCTCATACAACCATAATACAGAAGAAAGAGAATTGAGATTCAGTGTGTTCAGAGATAACCTCGAATTCATTGACCAACACAATGCTGATGCCGATGCCGGGAGCCACATGTTTCGTCTCGGGCTTAACCAGTTTGCTGATCTGACGAATGAGGAGTACCGGAAGACATTCCTTGGTACGAGGCGGTCAAGGAGAGTGGAAAAAGAGAGAAAGGAGAGCGGGAGGTATACATTGTTAGAAGATGACAGCATTCCTGATTCCATTGACTGGAGAGAAAAAGGTGCTGTTAATCCAGTCAAGGACCAAGGGAGTTGTGGTACGTATGTGTTTTAATTGTTGAGAATTGAGATCGATCTCTCTTCTTTTACCATTTAAACTAATTCTCTCATCTTCTTTAATTACCAATATAATTCTTGCTTATTAATTAGACTTTTCCAATCATATATATTTTGTCACTACAGTAGTCTACAGATAGATACAATTAACTTTAATTAATTAATTAATTAATTAATTAATTAATTTACCCAAAGTTATACATATTTGCATTTCCAACGTGTTAATTACATATGTCGATACTCAGTCAGGATGTATCTGCATATTAATTGCATATTGTAGTTTATGTCAACATGATTTGGTTTAGCTTAATTGTTTGATGTACTGGTATGGATTCTGCACAATTGCACATGACACTAGCTAGCAGTCTATACAGCACTAACATCTCTCCAATTAGTAATCTAAATGCATCTACAATTAAAGCAATTTTGATATTGGTTTTCGTTTTTGCTCAAACCCAACAGAAAACTCTTTCAAATTAAGTCTAATTAAAAAAACATGCCACTCGATCTCAACTCTCAAGTCAATGATTTGAATGTCATTAATGAAGAGCACGTTATATATCCCAATATCCAGTGCACCTCATCGCCAGTCATCAAGTACTGGAGAGTTTCTCCCTTGACTTGTCAACTTTTACCTCTCCCTTTTTATTTAGCGCACACACACACACACACACACACACATGTTCATCAGTTGATTACTTTAACTTAGTTTTTGTCTCTTCCAGGGAGTTGCTGGGCCTTCTCAACAATCGCAGCAGTCGAGGGTATAAACCAGATCGTCACCGGCGAACTCATTTCATTGTCAGAGCAGGAGTTGGTCGACTGCGACGTTAATGGCGCTGACACAGGCTGCAATGGAGGCCTCATGGATTATGCTTTTCAGTATATCATCAAAAATGGCGGGATCGATACCGAAGATGACTACAAGTATACTGGTTTAGATGGAAAATGCAATTCTGAAAAGGTATATATATATATATGATTTAGAGGAGGGTTCAAATGTCTTTATTTTGATAAATATTAAAGTTTTAAATTTTAAATTATTGTATTTGACATGTAGAATAAAATATTTGAAGGCTTTTATGAAAAAGTTCGATCCATTGATTTGGATCTGAATTAGAGAATTTTGAAGTCAGAATTAATATATATAATTAAAGATTTTGATGTGAGGTGAGGGGTGTGTGTATATATATATAGGAAAAGAAGAAGGTTGTGAGTATAGATTCATACGAGGATGTGGTAGCAAACAGCGAGAGTGCTCTGAAGAAGGCAGTGGCAAATCAACCAGTCAGTGTTGCAATTGAAGCTGGTGGCCGCGCTTTCCAGTTTTATTCATCGGTCAGTACTCAGTACTTGTACTGTCTTATTAATTGATTTCTTAACTAGCTAGTTTAATTAAATTTATTTTCATTATCAAGATCAATTTGCCTTAATTTTATCTATAGGGAGTTTTTACGGGGTCATGTGGAACCGAGCTTGATCACGGTGTTACAGCCGTTGGGTATGGAACATCCGACAAGCTGGTTGACTACTGGATCGTGCGTAACTCATGGGGCAGTTCCTGGGGCGAGTCTGGCTACATTCGCATGGAGCGCAACATCGCAGCCTCCCATGGCAAATGCGGCATTGCCATAGAGCCTTCATACCCCATCAAGAAAGGCGCTAACCCGCCACCATACACTACTCCTCCGCCATCACCTCCTACACCGCCACCGCCACCGCCACCACCATCACCACCAACAAATGTGTGTGATGACTATTACTCGTGCCCTTCAGCTACAACTTGTTGTTGTATATACTCTTGGGGCAGTGAATGCTTTTACTGGGGCTGCTGCCCTCTGCCCAATGCGTCATGTTGCGACGACCACTATAGTTGCTGCCCGCATGACTATCCCGTCTGCCATGTTCGCGAGGGCACCTGCTCCAAGGTTAATTAATTTAATATAATATAATATATGTTACATTAATTACATGCATGATATTGATATTGATGATCACATTATTATTTTTACTTTAATTTGTGAAACAGACCAAGGATAGCACATTTACGGTGAAGGGGTATAAGAAGATCCCTGCCAAGGCTTTCATGTCATTTGTTGACGCTTAATTAATTACTGTTCCACTGCTAGCTCTTACCATTTCAAATTAAGAATTTGAGAGCATATATATTATTTACTTGTTTCTACTTTAGATTTGAACATCGATCGATCGATCCTGCAATTTAATTACTTTATTTTAAACTCATATAAATGAACTATATATTTATCGTTGATTTATTTCTTAATTAAGAGCAGCACAATTAATGTGAGCTAGCTAGCTAGCGTTGGTAGGTACGTACTTGATGCTTTAAATAATTTATAACAATGAATTAATTGGCATTTTGAGTTCCATGAACAATTAATGAATGGCACATACATATACATAAATACATATATATATGACGAGAGATCAAGTTACAACATTTTTTGAGTTACAACAAGTTACAACAAGTTTTTTTCTAAATTTGAAAGTCCAAATCGTCAATCCAAACCGTTAGATGTGATCTCTACAATAAAATGTGCTTGGAGACCAAATTTTATATTTTTTGGAATTTTTTTACTATTTATTAAGATGGGTACAAAATTCAATGGTCTAAATTTGACTAGTTTTTGTACCCATCTTAATAAATAGTAAAAAATTTCCAAAAAATGTAAAATTTGGTCTCCAAGCACATTTTATTGTAGAGATCATATCTAACGGTTTGGATTGACGATTTGGACTTTCAAATTTAGAAAAAAACTTGTTGTAACTTGTTGTAACTCAAAAAATGTTGTAACTTGATCCCTCATATATATATATATATATATATATATGAGTAAAGCTAATATACACTTAAGTGTACCAATGAACCCATTCACTTAACCCTAGGACCGTACGATTAGCTTTGAGATTCGTGTATCACGACTTTTAAAGAATCTACACGAATCTCAAAGCTAATCGTACGGTCCTAGGGTTAAGTGTATGGGTTCATTGGTACACTTAAGTGTATATTAGCTTTACTCATATATATATATATAGGACTTGGCTACGGTGCTATGGATAGCTAAGAGGTCTTCCGTGCTACAGCTCAATATTCAATTTTTTAAAATTCTAACGGTCGATCTGAACCGTTCATCTTGTTCTCCATATTAATATGTGCTTGGAGACCAAATTTTACATTTTTTGGAAATCTTTTACTATTTTTTTAGATTTATTAAAAATCACTGTTTTTCAGACAAATCTGGACCATAAAAAACAGCAATATTCAATAAATCTAAAAAAATAGTAAAAAATTTCCAAAAAATGTAAAATTTGGTCTCCAAACACATATTAATATGGAGAACAAGATGAATGGTTCGGATCGATCGTTAGGATTTTGAAAAGTCAAATATTGAGCCGTAGCACGGGAGGTCTCTTAGCTACCCATAGCACCGTAGCTAAGTCCTATATATATATATATATATATATATAGAGGAGGGATCAAGTTACAACATTTTTTGAGTTACAACAAGTTACAACAAGCATTATTTACATTTTCAAAGTCCAAATCATCGATCCAAACCGTTAGATGTGATATCTACAATAAAATGTGCTTAGAGACCAAATTTTACATTTTTTGAAATTTTTTTACTATTTATTAAGATGGGTACAAAATTCAATGGTATGAATTTGACTAGTTTTTGTACCCACCTTAATAAATAGTAAAAAAATTCCAAAAAAAATGTAAAATTTGGTCTCCAAACACATTTTATTGTAGAGATCACATCTAACGGTTTGGATCGACGATTTAGACTTTGAAAATGTAAATAATTATTGTTGTAACTTGTTATAACTCAAAAAATATTGTAACTTGATCCCTCCTCATATATATATATCTATATATATTATAGTTGCGATATCTTTGACAAACTATCTAGCTAGATCCAATTTGCAATATATATATATATATATATGTGGACGTGGCTACGGTGCTATGGGTAGCTAAGAGGCCTCCATGCTACGGCTCGGATTTCGAGTTTTTAAAATCGATCCGAACAGTTCATCTTGTTCTCCATACTAATATGTGCTTGGAGACCAAGTTTTACATTTTTCTGAATTTTTTTACTATTTATTAAGTCACTTTGAAAACCTCTGATCCAACGGTAGTTTCTGGTTTTACTGTTGGGTTAAGCTACCGTTGGATCAGGGGTTTTCAAAGTGGCTTAATAAATAGTAAAAAAATTCAAAAAAATGTAAAACTTGGTCTCCAAGCGCATATTAATATGGAGAATAAGATGAACGGTTCGGATCGACCGTTAGGATTTTGAAAACTCGAAATCCGAGCCGTAGCATGGAGGCCTCTTAGCTACCCATAACATCGTAGCCACGTCCTATCTATATATATATATATATATATATATATATATAGGAAATGACTAGTATGCTATCGGTAGCTAATGTTCATTTATGCTACGGTATTTTCGAGCGTCTGATCAGCTTTAATTGTCGTGCAAACATGATGAGGCCCTGATTCTAAGTTAACGGAGACGGAATATTAAAAACACTCTCTTTCTATTAATTTCAATTGAAGCGAACGCTTCTCCCCTCCCAATCCCGCCCCAATCCTTTCTAGGGTTTGCCTTGCCCCCACCTCCCCGTCCTCTCTTCGCCGCAATGGATCGACCTTCCCCGTTACAAATTTTTCTCCGTTCCATCAGCACTGTCACCGCTCCTGTCACCTCGTCCTCCCCATGTCGAAACATGTGCCCTCTCTCCGCTACCAAAGGAAAGATACATGGAGGAGAGACAACGTTTAGAGTTGTGCTATTGAACAAATGTCATTGCTATTGGTAAGGCCCTCTCCTCTGTGCTATTCCTCCTCTCCCGCTACCAATTTCGTCGATTTTTTTGTGAATTTGGTATTTTTTTTTTGTCAGAATTTTAAGAGCTGATAACTCTGTCTTTGCACCTCATAGTTCATGTATATCAAGTACTTATCTCTTTCTCTTTCTTATTACAATATATTTTTTATCCTATATGTATTCATTTAGTAATTAATTTATATTTTTTTGCTAATATAATGGTTTTTGCAACTAAGTACTAAATTTCTTCTGACGGAATCTCAAGTTATTATTGTGCATTGCTGTGTGTGCATTTGTGTGTTTTATCTCTTCACTTATGCACTAAATGTAGAAATATATGTTCATTCTTCTCATGTAAATTAAATTTAGTGTACCAACCAGCTCTCACATCAAAGCTAGTTTGCACTAAATGAGCACTTGAGGCAGTTGAAGCACTAGCAACAAGCCTAGCTTCAATACCGGTTAAAATCCCTTCTCTATTTTCTTTAGTAGCAGCAATCTATTTAAATGGGATGGTTCTTCACTAAACTGGTATGGTACCAGTCAGGTAAAATCAACCAGAATTAACCTTCACTAAACTAGTAGCAATATATTGAATTAATTTAGCTGGGGTATGGGTTTTGATCTAAATGAGAATGTTATCCAACTGGTTTGAATTTATAGGCTTTGTCGGATTTAATTGTATAACTTATGTTTGATTGAGGCATAATTTGGGTTTATAAACTCGGAGAAGTCTATTGTGCCATGTCACTGATTTTTAATTTTTAGAAACTTTAGGGGTTAATTTTCAAAAACTTCAGAGAAAATTCATAAAATTACCTTACAAGTAGATGCAATGGAAGTATACTCGTAATCTGATGGTGATCTTTGAATTATCTTCAACTCTAGCATCATGTTTTTATTTTTTTCTTCTCGTTCTCACTCTCTTCACTTGATGTTCATTTAATTTACAGGAACAGAGAAGACATACTCATCTAATTATGTATTATGTTAATTTAATTTTTGAGAAAGAGGAGCAGGGAAGATAATCTAATGAAGATCTCTTGAATAATAATTAATTTTGAGTTTGTAAATTTTGAAGTTGTAATTAAATAACATGTAATATAGCTGATGTAGTTAATGGATTTTGATGTAGCATGTAATTCGGCTTTGTAATTTGTTGCTGGTACATTGTTGGTACAGTTTATTATTTTGAATGTGTGCTTGTAAAATGATTTTGAGTTGATGGTTCTTCAAAATTTATGTGTCTTTGTAAGAAATGGAACAAGCAATGATACCATGACCGCACAAGGTTTACATGAGGCATTGTTTTATTATCTTATTTTTTGACAAGTCAACTTTAAAATCAAATTCAGAGAGATTTATTACAATATATTTTTTGTTCTTTTTATGAAAAAGTAGAGGAAATCCTATTCTAAATACATGTCAAATAACATAAAACTAATTTTTTGTTTTATTGATTTTTTGTTCTTTTAAACTTGAACTGAAAATACCTTCGAGCAAACTTGACGATTCTGCCCCTGGTTTCTCCAGAGCCTGATCCGCTGTAAACAAATTCTCAAAATCAATATTAAGGATCCCTTTATCATTATGAGCACAAAAAATTTATAAATTAACATACTGCAATGATAATATTTCTAATTTAACCAAAAGATCCATAAAATTCATCTTGTTATATATTAATACATCCATCACCATATATCATACATAATGAGCAATCTAAGTAGTATAACAAAAGAAGAGAGCTCTATCAAAATATACAAGTAATTTTTATCTATCAAAATGCACAACTATCATCATCTCGTTTTCTTTTTTTTCTCTATCAAAATGCACATGTATCATCATCTTCATCTCGTTTTCTCTTTCCATTAGCCAGATCTTGCTTGCGCTACAAATACAAAAATTACATTCATGTATTCATATAATAAAAATTTAAAAGTCGAAAAATTATGCAAGGGAGATGACATACCTTGGGACAACTTTGAAAATTGTGGCCCCCTTTCTCATTGCAGTAGCTACAAGTGCGTTTTTTGGGAGCAATTTTTTCTAGCAATGGTTTTATCCTTTGTGGATTTTTCTTCCTTCCCTTGCATTGCGACATCGGTGGATCGATATACTCTTTGGCTGACAAGGGCACCAAAGTATGTTGCTCTAAAATCTCTTCTGGTGCACTCCACTTTGAGGGAATCAAAGTCAAAATTTTGTCTTTCAACTCATCAAGACTAACATCCGCACATCTGAAAGCTTCTACAGATTTTGTAGCCAAATGCATAAGTTGTACCACTTTGGGATATAACGTGGCATGCCTCATAGATTTCAGCTCAGTTGATTCTCCTATACCCGTACTCCTTTCACGGATTGACATTTTCACACTTTCATTAGCTCCTTTGGTCCAGCGTTTGAGAACGTATTTGCAAGGTACGTGTTCCATCCCGACATGTTGCATCACCTTGATGGCATGCGCACATAAGAGCCCACTAAATTCAAAACCTTTGCAACTACATAAGACGATTAGATCAGCCATGTCTACGCAAACTTTGTGGATTTTAGGAACCCAATTTGGAAACGAAGGGTGTTGTGTGATGTTGACCTCATAACATCTCTTTTGCTCGACCTCCACAACATAACCATTACTACTATCTTTCAACCTCTTCTTAAATAAAGAAAAATTTTTCTTGGTATAAACCTCACGTGCATCAACCTCCATTCCATTTAAAGACCATAGCTGAGGGGTTTCATTGATAGTTCGGCAATCCTCGTCACTCTCTCTTTGCCATATCCCCTTTACCAACTTCTCAAGTTGTAGGACAAACCGATATATAGAAGTATGGTTATCCACCAACAATTTCATGACATTATTCATTCCTTCACTTCTTTGAGTTGTGGACATTTGAGCAAAAAATGTATCGCGAAAGTAGGTAGGAACCCATTCCTCTCGTTTCACGAACATTGTTTTGAGATGGTTGTTGTCTTCCAATTTATACTTTTCTAACATCTTGTACCACAATCTTTCGAAATTAGCTACTGTCAAGCTTCGGTTGATAACAGTTTCAAAAAGATGTAAAATTTGGTCTCCAAGCACATTTCAATATGGAGAACAAGATGAACAGTTTGGATCGACGTTTTGAACTTTAAAATTGCAAAATATGAGCGTGAAGTAAAATAGTAGTTTATTTCGCAACTCACCGTAGCCCACCTCTCTCTCTCTCTATATATATATACATACATACATATATATATAGATATATATATATATATATATATAGATATATATATATATATATATATATATATATATATAGATATATATATATATATATATATATATATATATATATATATATATATATATATATATATATAATTCGGGCCACATTAATCTGGACGTCTATCTTCTATTCGGTCCCAAGAAAAATATGGTCTTACACAGATGGCCACATGAAAAAGTGTAAAATAAGGCAAGACTGAATAACCTATTCGGTCTCTCCAAAAAGTAAAATTTTGAGACCGAATTTGAGATTTAGTCCTTATGATTTTTTGTTAAAAAAAAGTAATAATGCTGCTTTGATAAAATTAATTTAATTAATTATGGTTTATAAAAAAAATTATGTATTATATCTGAATTATATCCGAATAATTTATTTTTTTGGTGATGCTGAACCGAACATTGAATTATTTGGTTGACCGAACTTTGACCGAATTAAATCCAAATAATACGCAAAATTTTCTGAGCTTTTCCCGAATTATTCATGAAATTTCCCGAATTTTTTCCAATATATATATATATAGGAACATGCTAGCGTGCTATGCATAGCATAGAACCCCTCTATGCAACGGCTTGGATTTTGAGTTTTCAAAATCCTAACGGTTGATCCGAACCGTTCATCTTGTTATTCATATTAATATGTGTTTGGAGACCGAATTTTACATTTTTTGGAATTTTTTTACAATTTCTTTAGATTTATTGAAAATCGCTGTTTTTTTATGGTACAGATTTGCTGAAAACAGTGATTTTCAATAAATCTAAAGAAATAGTAAAAAAATTCCAAAAAATATAAAATTTGGTCTCCAAACACATATTAATATGGAGAACAAGATGAATGGTTCGGATCGACCATTAGGATTTTGAAAACTCGAAATCCAAGCCGTTGCATAGAGGGGTTCTATGCTATGCATAGCATGCTAGCATATTCCTATATATATATTTTCTTTTCTCTCTTGCAGGACTGAGATCTCTGATTCGGATAATTCTGAATCATTTTCAAATTATACTCGAATTATTTCTGAATCACGAATTTTTGACCTTGCCAAACCGAATCAGAATAATTCATTTGTCACTATGCTTTTGACTGGCTTGTTATTTAAGTTTTTTTAGGAAAGGAGTAGGCATATGGCCGAAATTGTACAGAACTTAAAAAAAAAATAATCAGGGGTAGACAAGTGTTTATTCCTAAACCTTTTTAGATCCATTACTGCACATAAGCCGATATGCTAACTGACATATCAGATATCAGATATGTACTAGAAGTATGCCTTGCTTTGCTTCGGCAATGGTAATTGAGATCAATTATATAAGTTGTTAGCAATTGAACATTTAGAACAAATTTACAATGAACTTAAAAAAAAGTATAGACAATACATAAAAATCAAAGTCTTAAATGAATATTGTGGAATCTTGATGGAGATCAATTTAAAGAAGTACAATATTTGTGTCTATTGCGAGATAATGGAGTAAATGATTTCAGTGGTATATATGAACCTAATTTTTACAATGTGTTTGAGTTATCATAAGAAATTGAACAATAACTATCAAGTTCAAATCTGACAAGGGTTAAAGAGACAAAAAAATAGCTATCAATCAAATCCTTCAATTATCTATTACAAAGCGAGCTTTAAGGATTCAAATAACAAATCAAACTTTCTGCTAAAGAAATCCCAGCAGCCCCAGCTCCAACCACTGTGGAGGGGCTTCCTTTTATAAAATAAAAATCTTTGGAAGAAATAACTAATGACATGTATACGAAGTATGAGCTTTTTTTTTTTTTTTGGTTAAAAAGGCCAAAATTCAGTTTTATTACGAAACAAAGTTAACTTACAACTGGGGGTGTTTTGAGAGTTCATACGCAGAAGCTCTCAAAATTAAGCATCATCCTGATATAATATAAATGCAAAAATAGGAACCTCTTCACACCAGCAACAAAGTATGAGTTTTTTATGCACATATTGATAGAGGTTAATTACTCATTGAAAAAAAAAATTGCTAAGATTTTACAATTACATGATTTAAATAAGTAAATACTAATAAGCCTCATCTTACCCCCCACAAAAGTGCATTTGCCTCTCTTTCCAACTCATATTTCTTGCTTTCTGATCTTGCTGTATCGTCCCTTTAAACTCCACAAAAGCTCTAGAAATGAAGATAAAATAGTAGGAACAACATGATAAAATTATTTTTCTCTTTCTGCAATCAAATTCTAAAAATGATAAAATTAGGCATATCAATCAGATTCAAGATATGATTGAGGGCGACATTCCTCACGCATATATCCAAGATATGACCAGTTGACGGCAGCCTTAATTAATTAATTATAAAATTATTGGATCAGTAAACAAACATCAAAAGCATTTTCGATTCTGATTAGTAATCTTAGGAAATGGCAGTTGTGTACCATGAATTGAGGTTGCGCTTCTTTCCATTTACTTGCAAGTCAACTTGGTTTCCTCTTCTGGTATTAGACTCGGATTGATGTTGAATTCCTTCAAAAATACTGTAATGAAAAACATAAAAAAATGTTATTGAAGTTGGAAAAATTTAATACAATGCACCGTTGTCATGTATAATCCTCATAAAATGTTGTTGGTCTGAATTCTTATTTAAACCCTAATGCACCTCAATCCACATATAAACATAAGGACCAGTCCAGCAAGAAACCTAAACAAATCATACAGTAGATTTGCATTACTGAACTTGAATGATAAGATAATAAAAATGTACATTTCTTACCATACCATCTATTGATATGACATCTTCAACTAAGAATCTAGCTTCTCCATCTGCATCATCTCCAGTTGGGACAATAAATTCAATATCAATCGGGTTGACTCCTGCCCTGTGGATACAATATTGTCTCATTAAGAATCACTACTTGGCAGGTCTCATCCTCCTTTTTAGAGAACATAAAATTCAGAAATTATTTAGTAAAGTTTTGTAGCAAAGACTTGAGCCAATGTTTCAACATCTTGCAATAGTACAATAAAAAATTTATGAGAAGATTTAAAATATTCCTTTCTTCCTAATATATTTTATAATCAAAATAGAAGATAGAAGTATAGCCAAATGGCCTAGTGTAATTGGATTCAAAAGTGGACATGGCATTGTATTGGATGCTGGTATAAGACATGTCTAGGTTAGCTTAATGCAAGATTAAAGGGGATATTTTTATTAGTTTCTTCTATATGTTGGTTTTGAATCCATCCTAATTGATATCCATATCTGTCCATGTCTCTATGCAATTTAAATTGAATTCAAAATTGAACTAAGCCACTATCTCTCGAAATAATTAACTATTCAAATATCACAAAAGGTTGTTAATAACAAAAAAAAAATCAATCTACGGTAATTGGTGTGTGATATGCTTCAGGGTTTTTCTTAGGTTCAGCTACTATTTGTTAACCATTTAAATAAGTTCAAACAAATCATTTTTAGTAAAAATCTACCTCAAAGTAGTAGTTTCGGTTTGGGTGTATCTTTCTATCTTCTCCTCTACAATCTGCAAAAACAATGGCTAAGGCCTAATAAACAAAGGTAATTAATAAAAAATTCGGAGCGAAACGGAGAAGTTTCGAGAGAAATTATACTGAGAAGTGGAACCCGACTGTCTGTCTCACTATTCATTTTACTGTAGGTAAACAGTGAATCCCGGATCAAAAATTAGATCTATAGATAGATTGGTGTCGTATGAGGCTTGTGTCGATATGAATTGGGTTAACATAATTTGCGGTGTAAGATGGTTATTTTTTGCTTGCTCCTAGTCAAGTTCCTGGATCTGTGCATGTCTGACTAAGTTGCTATTTATTTTTAATATAAAAACAAGATGAGAGCAAACCTCGAGGAATTCAGCAAATTCTAGCCAACGTCAACTTAAATGAGCTCCACAAGAGTTCATTGCATGCTTAATTGCTTATGATTGGGTTGCATCTTGTTAAATATAAAATTATTATGTTTAAAACGAGATCAATTTTATAATACCTATTACATTTTATTCCAATATATATATATATAAATACATTTTTTTTTTCTTTGAAAAAAACAATAGTTAATTGACCCTCAAACCTTTTACTTTTAGTATCTCCATTCCCACTGCAGGACGTTGCTGATAAGTTTTAACCTTCTTTTCGATCGTCATATACATGAAGAGACAATAGCGACAAACACATATTTAGATACTACTAGAAAGAAAGATTAATATAACCTTTTTTTTTTTTTTTTCTTGTTTACTTCAATATAAAAAACATACTTCTTAAAATTAGAAAAGTTAAATAAAAATAATCTTATTAATTTCATCGTTTTATTAAATATCCAGCAAAATAATTCTCGTCTCTTCTCTAAGCTCCATAGGGTCTGACAAATTAAGCCACGTAACTTGATTTGGCAGCTATTATTTAATTGGGTAGAATTAGAAAATTTAAATAAAAAACTGAAAATAAAATACAAAAAATTATATAATGTGAAAAGTAGAATTGAAATTCAAGTAATCTCACAATCTAGTAAATAATTAATTTTAATCAGTAAACTAGTGTAGAAGTAAATATTAAATGATTTATAAAAAGATAATGAAAAATTATAATGTGAATGGGGCGGAGATGTAGTGAAGTTATTAGACCGGAACACTGATTCGTGGCATGCATGGGCACTGGATTAGGTGACGGAGAACCAAGTCCTTGTACAGTGGATTAAGGGACGGATATCCCTATTAGGGTAAATATTTTAACAGAGTAGGTTTGGCTCCATGCAGCGCACTGACTATATAACCAAAAGAGGGCTGTACATGGTTTGTGCGCTGTATGAAGAGAAAACTAGTCTGTTAAAATATGTACCCCGGATATATATTAGTGTACATGGTTTGAGCGAATCCCAGTTGGCAGTTGCTCTGAGTGCGTATCCTCTGAGATATCTCAACTTTTGCGTGACCGACGTGTCCGGTGCCTACTCGGGGGTGATGTAGGGTGTCAGTATTATGTAAGCTTTGAGATTTGTGCATAACAAAATTAAACGGTTTAGATTTTCCATAAAGTCACGCAAAGTTTGAGATATCTCAGAGGATACGAATACAGTTGCTCTGGGGTCTCGGCGGCGAGGTTGAGACGTTGAGTCCGAATCCTCTGCATTGCAAGAATCAAACTCTCGGCTTGAGGATTAATTAATTGGTTCTGAACTTCTGATCGATGGGATCCGACTTCAGGACAATTCCAATTATCGGTATCATTAATTTCTAATTTTTCTTCCAATTTAGCTGGGACAGTTACTGCGAGATTTAATTTTAATTTATATTTTTCTTTTATTTAAATTTAAATTGATTTCTTCCAATTCTTCAAAATATATCCGCAAGTGTTGCCTGATTTTAGGCAACATTAACTGTGATGAATAGATAGATAGATAGATAGTTGATTGGTATAAAATATAGCACCAATCAGCTTGTTTAGGCCTGTGCGCCTATTTTGGACCACTGTACTTTGCTTTTACTATTTCCTCTATTAGTCTGGTATTTTGTGTGTAAGAACTTTGAAAGTTTCGGTAGCACCAATCAGAATATCAGATTGTTTGTATTTTTCAAGTTGATATGTTGCTCCCTCCTAAGTCCTATCCCTTTGGACTGAACTCTCCTCCAAAGCGTCTCTCCACCGTAGGATATTATTTCATCATAATCGCATCTTCATTGCTTAATTAAAAAAATATGAAAACGACTCTTTCTTGGTTTTCTCCCTGAGATAAAATAAGCAAATGATTTTGCTCTCTTTCCGCCAGATTCGGATCAAATCGCTTTAAGAAATAAAACATAATTAACAACTCTTTTATTCCTCCTCCTCCTCCTCTGCGCGTCCTCTGTGCTCTCATGAGAAAGCACACACGCTCCCATGCACCATCTCATTTTTTTTGATGTTTGATATGCCCGTAGCTAGGCCCCCCATCTCATGTTCTCCTCCCATCGTTTTAATGAGTTGTTGACTTCTATTCAACCCTGCTCCTCTTTCTTCTCCTCTAACTGTGATTTTTGTATGATACAAGAAACTTGTCAAAAGACAGATATCAACTTGGCATGGCGACACTGGCGACGCTCTTCCAGAAGCCTTTGTCTTTCATAGTGATATTGCATTAATGATCCAGCATCTCCAAGTGCCATATCATGCATGCGCTTTGACCTTAAATAGTTTTTGTAGTCAGTTGGTGAAAAGCAAAGATGTTTCCTCCCACCAGCTTGCTTTGCCAAAAGGTCATATGTTTGCTTTGGTTTTAATCTTGTTGAATCGGCTATATGTGCGTTGGCCTTTTCTGCCTCACTCATCTCCTTTTGAGACCTTAGAAGCTTCCTTTTTGAGGGTGTAGCTATCCAATGATTTTGTTCGGGCTCAAAAGACTTTAGGTATAAACACCTTTTTCAGAGAGATTTATCCTCATATGTGCATTGCAACCGTACGAACATCTAAGTGCTCTTTCTTTGATTTTTCCTGATTTAATCTCTCTCTATAATAACCCTCTTTACAACAAGTAAAGATTCTCATGGTAAGTACATCTGATCTATTCTTTTGAATAAGATTTTTTCGAATACTAAACTCAACATGATATGCATAGACATTGTAGAATTTGTAGGCTGCATCCTCAGTTGAAAATTCCATGCCAATCTTTGGTTCTTCAAACTTTTGTACTTGGGTGTTTTCTTGATAAGCAGTTTTGATCGATTCATTATCTAAACAAAAGTCCAAATTTAAGTATGACATCAGTATGCATAACAAACAAACAAAAAAATTAAGATAATGAGATATTCACCTCTAATGTTATTATGGTCTCTATACTCCAGTTTAGAGTTAATTTGTAGAATTAATTATAAAAAAATAACTAGCCCAATCAATATAAGAGAAGAAGTAACAGCAATGCTGAGCAAAACTGATTTAGGCATTTCTACAAACACCTAAACTACATGATAATTATCTTCTTCATAATTACTAAAAGTTAAAGAATTCACCTCGTGGATGAAGAATGATGACCACATTTCCAATATTAGAGTTGGAAGAAAGAGCATTTGTTTGAAGTTGACTCTTCTCTGTTGCAGGAGAAGGAAGGTGTGTGTGGTCCCGATTGGAGATAGTACGCCAAATAGTATTTCGAGAATTGAAGAAGGTTGGGTTGACAGCATGGGATTCCATAGACTATGAGAACTTATTTTTGTTGTTGGTGACAATAATTGAAGAACAATTGCAAGGGAAAAAGATTAGAGAAAGAACAGTATTCTTGGTTTGATTCCAGCGTAGAGTAGAGAGGAGGAGCAATTTTTTTTTGGTCTCACGGAGTAAACATCCATTACTTAACAGAGAATACAACAACCGTCAATATTAATTAAGCAATCAAGATGCAATTTTGATGGAATAATATCATACGGTGGAGAGACGCTTTGGAGGAGAGTTCAGTCCAAACTCCAAAGGGCCATGAACTCGTTGGTCATGCATTTATGTGAGATTTCATCTTTTGCATAAAATATAGCACCAAGTGGGTATGTTCTGAATCTGAACATCCATAAAACTCATGTTTTAAAGTTTAAACAAGCTATTTAGTTTGGTTATCAAAAAAAGAAAAAACAAGGATAATGAATTTTATTTGCAGATATGACAAATTACTGGTGTTATTTAGCATGACTCGTTGATTTCATACATGTTTTTTAATATTTCGCATCTGTTCTTTATCAGATATTAGTCCACTTGTGACTAAGATTGATGATCCAATACTGACAACAAATGATGATGTGCTGGAAGTTGTTAGACAGTTGGATGTGGCTTGCAAAGAGGCTGGATTCTTCTATGTGGTACAATTTGATTATTTTATATATTACTGTGTATGGCTTGATAAAGAAATTACTCGTAGCTTATAGCACCTCAGCATTGCTACTTGTCACCAAAATGTATTAGTTGGAATTTTTAAGATGAAAATACATACTTCAGTACTTCAAGGAAAATGGGAAATTAGTGATATTTTGGGACAGTGTTACTTACTCCAAAATTAGTTTTTATGCAAAACTACTAGTGAAATTAAACTAATCGATAACATCATGCTATTGCTAAATAAACAAAAACTGAACCAAAACATTTAGAAAAAAAAAAAAAAATCTGAATTTCTTGTCTGTTTTATAATTTGTGCTTGTGCTTGACAGAAAGGTCATGGAGTTCCTGATTCAATGATCAGAGAAGTTAGAGATACAACTCGCGCTTTCTTTGCGCTTCCTACAGAGGAGAAATTAAAGATTAAATTGACTCCAAAAAGTGGATACAGGTATTGCCTCTTAACCTGTTACCTTTATGCATATTAAATGCCCATCATTGGTCCTTATTGAGTATCAAATTGTTTTTGATACAGAGGTTACCAAAAAGTTGGAGAAAATATAACAAAGGGAAAGCCTGACACGCATGAAGCTATTGATGTTGTCAAAATATTAGAGAGTATAAACACAGCACTCCCAAGAAACTCCCTTCCCTCCCATATTTTATTTTCATATAAATTTTGTGTTACAAAAAGATAATATTACAGAAGGAAGCCACAGCCTATATAGGCAAAATATTCTACCTATATCTTAGAAAGAAATAAGCTAGATATTTAGTTGCCTATTCTTGCTCTATGATACAGATTAGATTCTTTCCTTCTATCTTGTGTCATTGTAAGTAGTAAATAAATAAAAGATACAATTTAGATTCTTTCCAATATGCTCAACAGATATGGTAATGAATCTTCCAACAGATTTGCGCCTCAAATTAGGAACCAGCTGGCTTGAGTTGTTTATTTCACACTCCCCCTCAAGTTGGCATGTAAATGTCCAACATGCCCAACTTGCCCAGTGCATCATAAAACGCAGTACTTGACACTCCTTTAGTCAAAATGTCAGCCAACTGTTCATTTGATCTCACAAAAGGCAATGCGATAACCTTTTCATCTAAATTTTGCCGGATGTAGTGTCTGTCTACTTCCACGTGCTTCGTTCGATCATGTTGAACCGGATTAGAGGAAATTTCAATGGCTGCTTTATTATCACAAAATAATCTCATCTCCCCCTTTCGTTCAAATCCAAGTTCTTCCAACAATTTCTTAATCCAAATTAATTCTTGTAAACCAATCCGGATCCCTCTGAATTCAGATTCTGCACTTGATAGGGCCACAACATTCTGTTTTTTGCTTCTCCAAGTTACTAAATTGCCTCCAACAAAGGTAAAATATCCTGACGTTGATTTCCTATCTGTTATATTTCCTGCCCAATCCGCATCTGTATACCCTTCAACTTCCATGTGTCCATTTTTCTTGAAATAAATCCCTCTTCCTGGAGCACCCTTAAGATATCTCAAAATGCGAAAGACAGCATCCATATGATCCTCACTTGGCGCATGCATAAATTGGCTAACCACATTCACTGCATAAGCTATGTCTGGTCGTGTATGAGACAAGTAAATTAACCTACCTACAAGCCTTTGGTATCTCTCCTTATTTGTAGGTACTTGGTCCGGAAAAATTCCTAACTTGTGGTTTTGCATAATCGGAGTGTCAACTGGTTTGCTGTCAAGCATTCCAGTTTCGGCCAATAAATCCAATACATATTTTCTTTGTGACAAAGAAATACCTTCCTTTGATCTTGCTACTTCTATTCCAAGAAAGTACTTCAGCCCACCAAGATCTTTCATTTCGAACTCCTTGGATAATCTCTTTTCCAATTGTTCAATTCCCTCTTGATCATCTCCTGTTATTATCATATCATCTACGTAGATAATCAAAATAGTTACTTTTCCATGAGTTCTTTTGAAAAACAAAGTATGATCAGAGTCACTTTGTGTGTAACCATAGGTTTTCATTGCCTTACAAAACCTCCCAAACCATACTCTAGGAGATTGTTTCAAACCATACAAGGACTTATCCAATTTGCACACTACATCTTTAGAACCTAGACATTCATATCCAGGAGGGATATCCATGTATATTTCCTCTTCTAATTCACCATGTAAAAAGGCATTTTTTACATCAAACTGGTGTAACGGCCAATCTAGATTAGCTGCTAATGACAACAACACCCTTACAGTATTTAATTTTGCAACTGGCGAAAAAGTTTCTTGAAAATCAATACCATATGTTTGGGTAAACCCTTTAGCAACTAGCCTAGCTTTGTATCTTTCTACTGAACCGGTTGGACCATATTTAATAGTAAAAACCCACTTACACCCTACTGTCTTCTTCCCTTGAGGTCTGTCTACCAGTGTCCAGGTTTTATTTTGTTCAAGTGCATCCATCTCCTCCTTCATGGCTTGAGCCCATTTCTGATATTTCAATGCCTCTTCCACTCGATTTGGAATGACTTCAGTCGAAATATTAGCAGCAAAACCTCTCATCTGTTGTGACAAGTGCTTGCTTGTGACGAAATTTCCAATCGGGTATGCTCCTTTCTTTTCAAAATTTTCTGACATAAATCTTTTTGGTGGATGTCCTCTATTAGACCTGGGAGGCAATTTATAAGTATGATTATCATTTAAATTTTCAAGATTGTCAAGAGATCTTACCTCAAGGATATCCGTAGGAGTAGGGCTGTGTGGTTCTTGAAGAGATTGTATCATTTCAGAAGTCGGGTTGACAACTCGTCGGTTTGGATCACGTATGTAAGTATGCACCTGTTGGCGTTCAACATCAGATTCCTCATTATTGGGACTGAACTCACCCTGGTTCGGGCAAACAAGATCAATTTGATCATGCTGGGGCATATTACTACCTTCCAGGCTAGTTTGGTCACGCACACTATTGAGGTCAGATTTGTCCTGGTCTGAAGGTTGTATCTCAAAGAAGTTGGATTCTTCCCCTGCAGAGATCTTATACCATAGTTGCTTCTCTTCACTAATCTCCCCCTGAGAAGTAACTTGTGGATTTTGAAAGAAATATTCCATCTCAAGAAATGTTACGTCCATTGTAACGATTATCCTTTTAGAATTAGGATTAAAGCAACGATAACCTTTCTGATTTACACCATATCCCCAAAAAATGCATCTCTCTGCACAAGGTTCTAATTTAGATCTCTGAATTTTTGGAATATGTACATACACTACGCACCCAAAAATTCTAGGTGGAAGGTTGAGGATAGATGGTATATGGAAATAAGATGATAATTTTTGAAGTGGTGTTTCAAAATTTAGTACCACAGATGGCATACGATTTATTAAGTAGACAGCTGTAGTAACTGCATACTCCCAAAATTTTTGTGGAACATTACTCTCAATTAGTAAGGATCGAGCAGTTTCTAGGACATGTCGATTTTTTCGTTCTGCTACCCCATTTTGTTGTGGGGTTCCTGCGCATGAAGTTTCATGTATAATGCCCTCATTTTGAAAGAAACTATTTAGAGTTCTATTCACAAATTCTCCACCATTGTCACTTCTAAAATGTCTAATATTTTTATCAAATTGAGTTTTCACCATGTTTAAAAAAACTTTGAAAATATTTGACACTTCGTCCTTTGTTTTGAGAATATATAACCATGTCATCCTTGTGCAGTCATCCACAAATAGTACAAACCAACGATTTCCGTTTAAAGAATTTACTGGGGATGGACCCCAAACATCAGAATGGATTAAAGCAAACGGACTTGTACTTTTATTCATACTTTTAGGAAAAGATACACGGTGACTCTTTGCTCTAATACAAGTTTCACAGTTCAAATCCTCATTCTCACAACCAGAAAAAAGACTAGGATAAAGTTTCTTAAGATACCCAAAAGATGGATGACCTAATCGCCTATGCCACATCCATACCCGTTTGTTCGAGTTAACTGTCAAACTTGCAGAGTGATGAGCTTTTCCAGTAGCCATGTCATCTAAATGATACAATCCTCCTCTTTTAGAACCACGCCCAATAATCTCCTTCGTTCGGATATCCTGAAACAAACAAAAACGAGGAAACATGAGAACACAACAATTCATTTCTTCACAAATTTGTCCAACAGAAAGCAATTTGGTAGACAGTGAAGGAACCAGCAGTGTGTTTGAAAGCGCCATAGAGGAAGAAATTTGAACATCTCCAGCACTCATTACTGGGTAAGATACTCCATTTGCATTTAAAATCTCACTTCTTTGTGCCTTGTATTCATTCACAAAATCAGACCTCGTAAATGTCATATGGTCAGTTGCTCCAGAATCTATTATCCATTCATCAGGTTCTTTTATATTTGAATGAGTGTGTGAAATAAAAGTTTTACCTTCATTCTGTTTACCATACTCAACTGCTGGCACAAGGGATAAGCCATTGGAGTGTGCTACTGACGCTGAACCCACTGTCTCACCTTGGGCCGAACCACCTCTTGACCCAATTGGGCCCTCTACTGTTCCTGAAGCCATGTTCGGAGCAGAACCAGTTTGAACCTTGTTTGCCTCCCCCTGTTTTCCCTTTTTCTGTCCCTTATACCAATCGGGAAATCCGATTATTCTATAACATTTCTCCTTGGTGTGATTTGTTTTGCCACAATTAGAACAATAGAGGGAATTATTTGGTCGAGTAAAAGAACTAGGTTTTTGCATGTTCAGTTTCTGGTTTTGTGCAAGTAGTACCACTGGGTTTTGTAACCCATCACCTTTTAACATAACTGTTTGACGGTTGTCTTCTCTACGAACCAATGCAAATGCTTGTTCTATAGTTGGGAATGGTTGAACTTGGAGTACACTAGCTCTAACATGATCTAAACGGTCATCTAGGCCATCTAGAAAAGTCAATACTCGGTCTTCTTGCAACAGCCTACTATATGTTTCAATATCTACTGGGTTGGTCATAGGATTAGGTCTACGACAGTCTAATTCTTTCCAAAGTCCCTGTAACTGAGTGTAATAGACTTCAATTGATCCACCCGATTGTTTAACCCGATTAACTTTTCTTTTTAATTCAAGCAACTGTGTCAAATCATTCCCATCAAAGTAAGTAGTACTAGCTGCATCCCAAACTTCTTTTGCAGTTGAGTAAGGAAGGAAATTACCTATCAGAGAGGGATCCATAGAGTTGATTATGTAATCCTTCACGAGTTGGTCTTCCATATTCCACTTTGAACTGGAGGATTGAGAAGCAGTACCATCAATATAACCGAGCTTGCCCTTGCCCGATAATTTCATCTTCAACATCTGTGACCATATGTTAAAATTTTTGCCATCTAGCTTGATTGGCATTGCAGATATGACCCCATCTTGCGTTGGTTTTTGTTGCAGCAGTTGAGACAGCGTAGCAGTCAAATTCTCAAGAAGAAGGGTCGGATCAGGCTTATTCTCAGTCTGATTTTTCTCCATCTTAAGTCGCAGGAATAGCAACAAGGTTAATTAAACTGGGGACAACACAAATTCACCGTTTTCAGCAAGGTAAAGGAGAACAATGAGAGGAGGTAGAAATACAAGCTAGACCCACTAGTCCACCTTCGGCATAGCCATCAGCAAACTAGAGAATCGAACATGTGCTCTGATACCATGTCAAAATATTAGAGAGTATAAACACAGCACTCCCAAGAAACTCCCTTCCCTCCCATATTTTATTTTCATATAAATTTTGTGTTACAAAAAGATAATATTACAGAAGGAAGCCACAGCCTATATAGGCAAAATATTCTACCTATATCTTAGAAAGAAATAAGCTAGATATTTAGTTGCCTATTCTTGCTCTATGATACAGATTAGATTCTTTCCTTCTATCTTGTGTCATTGTAAGTAGTAAATAAATAAAAGATACAATTTAGATTCTTTCCAATATGCTCAACAGATATGGTAATGAATCTTCCAACAGATTTGCGCCTCAAATTAGGAACCAGCTGGCTTGAGTTGTTTATTTCACAGATGTAAGTCAATATTTACTATGTATTACTGCAGCAGTTGGGTTTAATCTTAACTCTGGCTTATAGATTATACCTGTGTTGTCATAAAATTAATTTGGAAAAACTTCTAGTGTTATAGGCCTATTTTACCTGGGCAGTATGGAAATCTAGGAAAGCTTCTTGAAGGAAATAATTTCTGGTATGTTTACTGTGAAGATTTTTTTTTTTTAAATACAATTATTGTATTGTCTTCCTTCTAGGGCTCCGCAAACACTGCAATAATGAGATTCGTAAGATGACTAAGTTGGTTTTGTTAATATATAGTCTTTTGAAGCCATAACTTTTTTTTAAAAACAGGCTTTTTAATTTTGTAAAGAAGTTTATAAGTTGAAGTTTGTTGGTTGTTTTCAGGCCGGAAAACCCATCAAATTTCAAGGCATTGATGGAAGATTATCTCTGTCTTGTCAAAGGTTCCAATAACTTGAATTAAGCTTGCGTCACTCCTGTAACTTTTACTGTTATATGCTATTCTATGCTATTCTGTTATTTTACATTAACATGCAAGTTTGTCTTTTGGGTTTGGTTACAGATCTTTCTAGGAAAATAATGAGAGGAATAGCTTTAGCACTAGGTGGCCCAATTGATGCATTTGAAGGAGACTGTGCTGGAGACCCATTTTGGGTATGTAGATTAATTGGATACCCTGTTTCAACTGATATTCCTGAATCTGAACGCAGTGATATAGGATGGTACAATTTTCTATTTCTTTTATTTGATAAAATATGTTCATTCGAGTTAATTTATAAAAAGATAATAATTTGGAAATTAATTTCTCATTATTTTTCTTTTTGCATTTCAAATAAATGAAGTGGTGCTCATACAGACTATGGTGAGTAACTCTCTGTGATTCTAAATTTTAAGATACTAGCTTTCATTTTCATTGATTGACTATGGTCTTGATGTGTGGATACACACAGGTCTCCTGACTTTGGTTAACCAAGACGAAGAAATTCAAGCGCTTGAGGTAATTTTGCTGTTAATGTCTTCTATGCAACGCCTTATTAAGACTCTCTAACATCATCCCTAATTTCTCATGAAGTCGCCATTATTCATCAAAATTTCAGGTTCAAAATCGGTCTGGGGAATGGATATATGCAGTACCAATACCTGGTACATTTGTCTGTAATATTGGAGATATGCTAAAGGTACACTATGGATCGAAAAGACTTTTCATGAAAACCTGTTACCTTAATCACCAGCACTTTCTTCATTGATTGTGGACCAATGGTGTCTATGAGCCAACACTTCATAGGGTTACAAACAACACCCTTCTTTATCATGTATCTGTTGCGTTCTTTTATGAGGTAATTTATTTTATTTTATTTTTACTTTCTCTCTTGCCAGCTTTCCTTTCCCTTTACCTCTCTCTACCTCAGAATTTTTTTGTTATTATATTGCGCAGTCAAACTTTGATGCTTGCATAGAGGCAGCTGAATTCTGCAAAGAAAAAACAGGCGGTGTTGCAAAATATGAAAAGATTGTTTATGGAGAGCATTTAGTTAAGAAGGTCCTAACCAACTTCATCGAGGGTACTTATTAGTTTCATGATGTAACAGTCTTGAATTTACTTCAGTGGTTGTTTACTTGTAGTGTTGTATTTTATTGGCTTTACTGTATCTGAATTTCAAATAAGATTTATGGATGGTCAGGATTTATTAACTCAAAGATTCCCTTTTGAGTTAATGCAGAGGATACGAATTCCCATATTTAACTCTGTTCTATGTGTTCCACTGCTTGGGTGTTATTTATTTTTTATTTTGATGAGCAGTAAAAAAGATTCATGTTCTGGTTTTGGTTCATTTTATTTTATTTGGTCTATTTCTTTTTTTTTGGTCCAATGTTAAAGATTTGTTTACTTCATAGTCTAATACTGAAAAACATTGAAATCAATCTCCAACTAATATTCGCAAGTCGCATCGCATCAGTGCTAAACCCTTCTATCTTAGATGGAGGAGGAATTCGATCTCGCCCCATCCACCAATGGCCCACTAAACCCCAACCCCGCCTCTCCTCCGTCTCCCCACTCCCCGTCGAACCAGACTCAGACCCAGACGCAGTCTCCCCACCCCACTCCTTCCCACTCCACCCCCACCCCCACCGTCTCCCGCAAGAGCGAGAGAAAGCGCAAGCTCCGAGAGTTTCCCGAGATGTCTGACACCAATAAGATAACCTCTCACCATAAGACCTGGTCTGAAGTCGACTAAGTAACCCGGCTCAAAGCCGCCAAGGAGTTTCGTGCCACAACTGGATCAGAGCCTAAAATTGGGACCATAAGGGAGTTTTTTGACAAAATCAAGGGATCCGTGGCGCCCCATTTCGATCCTGATAAGGCCTACTACAAGCTCAAGCTCCTTAAGAGCAAGTTTTTGTTGAATGGCAGTGTCACCCTGAGTGGGGCCCATGACAGAGTTCTCTACAACCTGTCCAAGGATGTGTGGCGTGGTTGAAATGGAGGTCAGAAGACGCCTGCTCATGCTGGTATGCTTTATTTTTTCTGGTAAATGGTTATGAGCAAGTAGTGACACTGAGGTATGATCGAGACACTTGCTGATCATACTAATTTGGACTTGATTCTTAATTCAACGGGAGTTATACTGGAGAAATAATTATTAGTGACATTGGCACCACAAACAAAAATATTATTGCCCTTTTTTTGGATGGGTCTCATTCTACCATTGGGAATTATTTGACTATCAGCTGAGACTTTGAAGTTGCAATTTTAGAGAGAGACTTAGGCTAAAGTTGGCAACTCTATCTCATTCTCGACAAGAATTTCTAATGTGAGTGGAACAATTACAACTATCTATCAATGTCCCAGAACACTATTTGCATAATAAAAAAGGTTGCTGGTTTAGCAATTAATGATGGAAAATGATCCTTTTAAAAAATAGAGTGAGTCTATGCTGCTGTTCATAGCACCAATTAGCCAGTGCTATCACTCCAAATCTCAACTTTTGAGATTTGAAACAGTATTTGATCTGATCAATTCAATTTGTAAATGGAAGTCCCATAGGAACTCATTACATTTTTTTAGGGTTTTTAATATTTTTTGCAATATGGAAATGACCATTTTTATTAGACAATCTATAATATTTTAAATCAATGGTTTTCTTCCTGTAGAAAAAATAATTAAAGATTGTTAAAAAAATATAAAATTTGTTTTCCTATAGGATTTTGATATTTAGATCGAATTGAACAGATAGGATCAGCTGTTTGAATATCTAAAATTGATATTTCAAACCATAGCACGGGATGGTTGGTGCTCTGAATTAGCATCTTAGACTTGCTCCAGAAAAAACCTTTTTCTTTTTCCTTTTTTTTTTTTTTTGAAAAAAAAGATGGGGAGGTTGATCACTGATATGTTCAAAAGGAAGATGGCTTGATAACTGATAAGTTTCCTTAGTTTTTAACATTATGTTTATATCCTTTGTCACCTCTTCACTCAAAAGAATTATAAGCACTTAAAACTAAGGGGACTACCATATAATTTCTCTGAAGATGAAAATTTGATCAAGGCCTCTTTTTATTGGTCATATTATCTCCAATATTTCAGGATTCAATGTTATAATCTCTGGCATTATCTATTTTATTTGACCAGGCAACAAGGATGAAGGTAGAGATTATGAGGAGGATGGGGATGACTATGCTATTGTGGCGGTAGAGAAAACTCAGAAAAAGGTGGAATCATATCCATTTTTAAGTGATGCTTTAAGGGAGTACTGGAAATCCAATGGAGATAAATTTTCGGCTGTCTCGCTGGAGAACGGTCTGACACAAATGGACACAGGCCGAGCAAGGGAACTGGAGAAGAAGTGGAAGAAGCAACTGGAGGCTGATATTAGGTCCCGCATGAAACAACATGAGGTTTTTAAAGAGGTATATGCATTGCTCATTGATGGTGTCAAGGGCCAGGGGTTATAGAGTCAAATCATCTTATGAAAATTCTCATGTTGTGGTGCATTGCTTTTTATCTTCTCTATCTGAAATTGTTCTCTTCTTTTTTTCTAACCCTCCACCCTCCACCCTCCACCCCCCCTCATTGTTGTTATGTACAGTTGTAGTGAGAGTAGTGTGAATTAAGCAGTTAGATGCTAGATCAGTGTTTTTCACCATGTTATGGATGTGCAGTTATCGTTTAATTTGTTTTACATATTTAAAATCCTGTGTTTATTGTTGGAAGAGCTTTCTGTCTGGATCAGTAGTCTTTCATTCAAATTGTTGGTGTTAGTTAGAAAACTTGTTCTGTAATATTACATTTGTATTCTGTGCTTCTACCTGTCTTTTCTTTGAGAAAATGTTCCAACAATATATTGATCCAGTGCTTCTGTACTTATGCCAAGGTTATTTTTAATCATATTACATCAATAACTTGATACAATTTTAGTGGAAGCACACAAAAGTTTATTCATACAGAGATAGATACTAGCAAGCAGCTTGCGAAGCCCACAAAGTGGCGTGCAAGAGCAGTACAGATTACAGACTACAGATAATAAAATAACGGACACACTACTCATTACTCAATCATGCAAAATATAATAGATAATAGCAGGCTTATTTTTACCCTAAGATAGCTTCCATAGAAACCGCCGGTACAGACTTCATACCCTGCCAAAGGAATATTCGATTTCTTATTAAAAACAAAAAAACAAAAAAAATCCATAATCCAGCAGGGCAGGGTAAGTGCAATTCCATAAATAAAAATTTTTCAAATTTATGTTTCCACTATCTTCCACAGAATTAAAATTTTATAAATATCAAATAAATTTTTTGTAAAGCAAACTGCTAAATATTTATAATGGTACAAATTCTTTACTTCATCCGGTCTTGATGGTTTCAATTTAGAGGAGATATAGAGAAAATCATATATTGACTAGCTCTTTTGATCTGAGAGTTTCTTCACCACACATAATAGAGAATTACAACCACAAGTTGTGCATTAATGACCTTACAATTAAATCTTGTAATTTTCATTAGTTTTAAAGGCTTGTCAATTATATATAGAGATTATTGTATTTGATTTGTTTATGTTTTATATATGTAGCTTTATAAATAGAGTAGGGTTTAAATGCCCCATTGATTTTGTGCTCCATCATGCTCCAACATCGTTATCTTTATTTTCAAAGTCTAAATAGTAGATCCAAGTGGAACAATTAACAACTTGTAAAAATAATTTATTTGAGCAAATTACAATGAGTACCATGTTTCTCATAAAATTCTACGAGTGAGCTAGCCTATGGTACTATGCATAACACTGATCGGTCTGTACTGATTAATATTTTTGTTTCCAAAATTTTAATGGTTGACCTGGACTGTTGAAGATAGTCTCCATATGAATTTGTACATGTAAACTAAATTTTTAATTTTTGTACTATTTTTGAAAATGAATAGGTTTGGCAATTGGGATCAACCCTCAGAGTACAATAACTGAAATCAGAGATTGATATTGTGTCGTTATGAAGAGTTAATGATGCTGAGTAGCTTCCAAGGCGCCGATCAATTAAGCCCTTGAAAGTTCCACGATACCGACTCCGTTAATTTGTCTCTTGAATAAAGTATGACTGTATGAGTGAGGTCACGGTGCTTTGCACACCTGCTGATCGAATGCACTTGAATACAATAATTAATTGTTGGATGTGCCAGTCAGTATCCCAAACCAACTGGTAAAATTAATGTAGCGGTATCCTCGTAGCATGCTAACCAGTTAGCTAGCTCCTAAATCCTAAATCAGTGTTTGTTTTTTTTATTGTAGTTTGCAGTCATTGATTTTAACGTTTTTACTTTTTTTTTCTGCTTATATATATTATTATTGAAAGAGATTCCTGTCCGTACGTGGATCTGCATCTGCTATCTTTCATTCAATTTTTTTCCTGTTAATCATAAACTTAAAAAAAAAAAAAAAACTGGTTTGATTGACCTGTTCGATTCACTTTTGTTTTTCTTTTCTTCCCATCTTTTCTTTCCTTCCTGCGTTATCTGTACTGGGCTCGTATTGCTTCCCTTCTTCGATGCTGGTGTTTCGGGTCGGTGCTTCTTTCTAATCTTCTGTTGTGGTGCTGATTGATTTTTGTTGCTCTATTGTGGTGTTCGTCTTGCATTGCTCTCCTGTAGGAACTGTTTTGGTACCCATTTCTTTTTATTCTTCCTTCTACTATCTTCTTTATTGTGCTCGACTATTTCTCTCATTACATATAGTTTCAGACTTTCAGTGATACGTCCAAGGGACAGTTCAACTCATGGTTCTGAAATTCATAATCGGAATCAGAATCGGATAGTTAACTGTGGAATCGGAATCGGATGAATCAGTCGGAATTGAAAGAATTAGATCGGACACTCAAACTTGTTAGCAGAAACTTATTTTGTAGCCAAAATATAGAAAAAAATAATTAGTAAAAAAATAATTTAAAAGAAAACTATATAGACAAAAGACTATACTTATATAATCTACTAATTATATAATATAATATCATCATTACAAACAGAACACAATCATAAAAAAGTAAGATTATATTGGCATTATAAATTTAGTACAGAATTATCTTGATAAGAAATGTGTTAATTTTTTTTTATTCAAATTTTGTTTGCATAATTAATTTTTTTTTTTTGTGATTTGAAATCATAGATTAACAACTGTTACAAAAAAAAAAAAAAATAATTGAAGGACTCAGTCTGACTCGGCTTGAAAATCGAATAACTCGGCCCAGTCAAACACTAATCAACCGAATTCTGATGAAAAGAAATTGTATGGACATGAGACTTGGATAAAACTCGGATTAAATCCGACCGATACCAAGTTGACTCGGCCGAGTTTTCAAACCTTGGTTCAACCTTCATTTCCATCTATTTTTTTTTTTTTGTCATTATTATTATAGGGATACAGCAGTTTGGTAATCTCATCCATCGGTTTTGTACGAGGAACTTGATTTAATTAATATATAAATTTGGGTGTTGAACAGATGAAAAAGCTAACAAAGTATTCAATGAAATGTCTAAATCAAAGCCAATTGACTATGAGCAAAACGAAACCAAGTTCAACAAGTCTTGCTTTAATTTTTTTTTTTTGAAAATCTTCATCAAAGTTATAAAATTACTAGGAAATCAAACTCTTGACTTTTGGATACAACAACTCTAAGACTTTTTTCTAACCAACTATTCTACTTCCTCTTTGACCTTGCTTTAATTTAGTTTGAGCTTTGCTTCATATTTATATATATGGAGGTACACAAACCCAAGTCGTGTGTCACACCCTATATTTTTATCATTCGGAGCGTGATTATATAAGCATCTTTACACTTTTTCTTGATCCGTCAACCTACGTTGCCAATAAAAAGAAAAATAAAATAACAAAACAGAGTCAGCTATAAAGCTCAGTAACCGGTTATTTAACGACGCGCTTCTCTACAATTGACTTAATTTAACAATTATTCAAATAGGCCGGATTAATCCACACAAATACACATCTAATTATACATACATATTTAACCAACAATAGCACGTCGGCTTAAGCTATTCATAAAACTAGTCACATCACATTCACGCATGTGTAATCCCTGTCACAGGCGATTTCCACATTCTCATAACACAATTCCTTTAATCCGCCAATCCAATGGGAGATCCATCCAACATTGAAAAGGCCGCCAATCAATCCTTAATTAGATATTATTGAGTTGGGATTATGTGTGTTATTTAATAATTATTTCATTATAATGATTAAATGAGATATATATATAGTAATTAAATGTGTTTTTTTTATAGTAGTAACATCATCAGTTAAATTGATGTATCTCAGTGACCAATATTCCATCCAACTAATCAAAAATACAACATCGGTTCAATAAGGATACTAGACAGTGTTGATCAATCTAACACCAACTAATCATGTACACAAGAGATGGTAAAAGTAACCCCCTCAGTGACATCGACATTTTAGCCAAACTAATGTTGAAGAGACGCTTAATACTAACTGTTCGTGAAATTTAACCGATGGAAAATGAGGGGGGTCCATCAACGCCATTGGTTTGTTTTCCAAAACAGACAGTAAAAAGTTCAACGTAATTACAGCGCTGCCACTCGTGACGTACACCATTTGGGCGGAAGCACATTCGATGGTAAAGAGGCGATGACAAAAATATTTTTTGCAGTAGTATATATAACTGTTTAAAAAAAATCAACGGATGAACCGAAGATGACCCACCTGTCCGACCGATAAACAATTGATTCAAAGCTTTACGGAACGATGTCCGATGCAGTTCTAATATTGTAACTAAATATTCAACAGATTTTGAATTCGATCTAAAATCAGTAACGATTAGAGATATGGATCTGTAAATTCTTATTGAATTATTCACATGAGAATTCTATAAAATTTAAATAAATTTATATTTCGATTATACTAGAATTCAATCAAAATCCGATTCATTGATAGCTAACTTTTAAATATGTTGTCATCGAGCGTCAAAGATAACACTAGTGGAAAAACACACATTAGAATCGATCTATTAGGAATGGATTTTTCAATAATGCGATATTGATATATATCTAAATCGGGCTTCATAAACAACCGGATTTGGAAGAAACTATCAGGACTGGTTATCCATAAATAACTGATACTAAAAGCTCTGGACAAATCATGATCAGTTCTTTACAATAAATCAATCCTGATTGTTCATTATTAGTATCAGCTTTTAAGAACAGGCGATGTTGATTGTTTTTAGGATTAGTTATTTAGTTGACCGACACTAATGATACTCTACATTAGGATCGCTGTTTTTTTAACCGACACTGATTGATTTTAGGATCAGCTTTATGTATAACCGATCCTAATAGTGTCTACATTAGGTTCCGTTTTCTATAATAACCAATCCTAATACTGTCTAGAGTTCTTATTTTCATTTCGCGCCTCTCAATTCTCTCATTGTCAACTTAGCGAAATTTAAACTCTGCCTCTCCCAATCTCTCTCTCATTCTCATTTCGCTCTCTCAACTCCTCCGTGTCTCTCTATCTCTCTGTCTCTGCCTCTCCCTCTCATTCTCTACTAGCTCACTCACCGGTCTCGTCGCACCTATCGCGCCACCAGCCTTGTCGCACCGGCCATGTACTGCCAACAGGCGTGTTGTGCTTCAACAGGTGCCACCAGTCTCATTGCCCTCTCCCAATCTCGACACCGGTCGTGCTTCAACAGGTACTTAATTTGCCTTTGCCCTCTTGGCAAAGCTTATTTCATTTAATTTCATATTTTCACGTGGTTGGTTTTAAATATGCCCCTTCTGAAATTTCTTATTGAAAAACACCTTTGTAAATATGCAATAATTGTCCTCACTGTACAATTAATTACTGAAATTTATGAAATTTCTTAATTTGATTAGGCGCAATTAATTACTGAGAACAACCTGATCTGGTTTTAGATCTATGTAAACCATCAAAAAATCTTAGACCAAACCTATCTAAAAATAAATAAAGTAAATAGTAATGAATGCATATGTCCTGAAGCACATGGGATGAATCTCTATGGTACTTATAACAAGACATGCTATCATTCATGGGTCTGTTTTTCTCTGAATTGAAAAGGCATCAGAAAGGAAGCATATGGGTATATATGCGTGTTGCTTTTTTCATGGAGATAATTTATGAAGTTCACTTCTAAATGGTAGGCCATGCATGGATACAAGTCAATGCCCGAGATTTTTATTTTTATCCAAAAAAAATATTTTTTATTAAAAATAACAACGGTTCGGTGAAATTTTTAAAAATACCCAACCCGTGGAAAAAATCCGCAGCCCGGGATTTGTTATTCTGCCCCATGGAAAAAATCTGCGGCCGGGAATTTTAATAATTTGTTTTGGAGATTATGCTGTTCAGTTTATTTGAAATTTAGATTAGTTTGAATTATTAAGTTGGAGGTTTGTATGAATTATTAAGTCAGAGTGCTTCTGAATTCAATTTTGCACCTCTGGTTAAAATAGCAAAACATCTTCAAAAATAATGAAAATTGACCGACATATAATCTTGACATTGTAGAACAAAACTGTGAAGTTTCATACAAAATCTCAAAACAGATCGCAAGATATTATCTCTAAAATATTGCCCGAACTGCTGAAGGAGTGCTTTTGAACCCAACTTTGCACCTCTGGTTAACATACCAAAGCATCTTCCAAAATCATGAAAATTGACCGACATGCAATCTTGACATCCTATAACATGATTGTTAAGTTTCACCAAAAATATCATAACAGATCACGAGATATTATATCTCAAAAATTGCCCAAACTACTGAAGGAGTGCTTCTGAGCCCAATTTTGCACCTCTGGTTAACATAGTAAAACATTTTCAAAAATCATGAAAATTGACCATCATATAGTCTTGACATCATAGAATAAGAATGTGAAGTTTCACACAAAATCTCAAAATAAATCGCGAGATATTATCTCTCAAAAATTGTCCGAACTGCTGAAGAAGTGCTTTTGAGCCCAACTTTGCACCTCTGGTTAACATATGAAAGCATCTTCAAAAATCATGAAAACGGCACTCAGGTACTGCTACCATTACAATTTAATTTAACTCAAAACTTTTCGTATACTAATATCATATAAAGGACCCCTTGCCTTTTTGGAAAATTCTACTTGCAAAAATCGAGATACTATTCATTTAAAAAATTAAATTTTTTAGACTGAAAGCCTTGATTGTAAATTTTTTTCAATCCCAAATTTCAAAATTTCAGACACTTGACATAGTAGTTGAAAATCCAGACAAATTTAGAGTAGTTGCACTTGCAGCTGGATCAAATGTCACACTTCTAGTTGATCAAGTTCATTTTTTTTTGTCAAAATTTATAACAGTAGAGTTGTTCCTATGAAGATATTTTGAAAAAACAGATTTGATTTATTCCTTTTTTTGTGTGATCAGGTGAAAAGGTTAAAACCTAAATTAGTAGCTGTGAGAAATGAGTTGTTAGTAAATGAATTGAAAGAAGCCATAGCTGATTGGGAAGAGAAACATGAGATTATACCTGGTGAGCAAGGTGTCTTGGAGGTTAGTTTTCTTTCTAAAATTTAATATTTATTTTTCTATTGTTTTTACTTTAATTTATTATAGTTGTATTTTTTTTAGGTTGCCAGACATCCAGATGTTGTGACAGTTGTCACAGGGACAATAAGATGTGCTGGATTGAAGGTATATGATTCTATATTTTATTTTATGTGCACATTATCTTTTAGTTACTTTTTATATGAACATAGCTCTGGAAAACGAACAGCATCTCATAAAGTAGTGTCATGTCTTCACAAATATTGGCACATGCATATTTTTCCATAAATAAATCATCCATCAACGTTCTGTTTGTTTGCTAATTCATTCAGGTCTGCATCAGATGCATATTTCGTCTCTTTGGGATTCACGACCTTGTTTACTACATTTCACCACGATCGCTTACTCTGTTTGGGTGTGTTGTGCTATGTCTGTTGCTTACAAGAAAAACTGGAGCAGCTTTCAAGGAGATAAGTTCTGTTAATGATTTTTTTTGTTCATATCTGACATGATAAAGAGGGAGGAGTACCAGATTGATGGATTCTCTTTAGAAGTCTCAGTAACCCCTGTTATTACTGCCAAGAAACGTGCTAAGGTTTTCAAATTTGCATTTTTATTTTCTTTTAACAAAGTTTTCAGCACAAGTATGTAACTTTTATAAAATGGATCCTTCATTATTCTTAGTTCTGGTTATTTTCACATTACATTGTACTTAGTGTCTTTAGTAAAAAAAAATGGCCTAACAATGTTAGAAAGGGTTTGTAATGTGATACTTCATGCCTCATGGATTTTCAATTGTATCTCTCAGTTTTGCAATGAGTACCTTGTGCCAAAAAATATTTCAAGGATATCACTCCGCATGACATTGTTTGCTCGGGATCACTGAAACGGGAAAGTGGGAAGTGCTATGCATACACCAGCTTAGATTATTTCTCATTGTCTACTTCAGCTTGGATTTGCATATTTAATTAAATGAGTTGAATAATTTCTTATATAAACTTTCTTTTTTGTGAAAAGAATGGTAGTTTTTTATTTGTAATATTTTTTATGTATGTTTGTTAATACATTGAACAGAGGTGCAACTATTCTTTTCTATTTATTTTACAATGCAGTATTCATGTTTTATTATTTGTTTTATTTATTTATTATACTTTCAAATAATTCAATGTTTCAGTTGAATTTTGTAATTTAGACACATTTTGTGTTCTTAACTTCTTGTAAATGACGAAGTTTCAGAACTAAGAAACTGAAGAAAGGGGAGATGATAGTTTTCAAAAAAAGAGGAAGTGAATTAGTAAATATATCATAACTCGTAATATGTTATCTTTATTTTCATGTTGGCATATTTTATATTTAACTAATGTGTTTTATATTTAACTTCTTATTAAAATATTTTCATGAAGCTAGCACAAGTTAAATCTTGTACGAAATTAATATAATTTTGTTAATTCCCACTGCAATGCATGGAGACTTGACTAGTATAATTAAATACACAATTAATTGTGCTCTTCTATCATTTAAAAAATGTAGGACTTTTCCACTAGCTATAGCATCTCAAGCATGGACCACATTCGCATAGTGCGGGGTAAATTTTTCTTAAAAGAAGTACTGATTCAAAAGAGAAATAATTTAGGATGTGATAATTTGTAATAATTTAGGAGTTTAATTCTGAGATGTGGTGTAAACTTTGCATAAACATGATATTTTGCAATAATTTAAGATGTGTATGATATTTGATGATTGCTTCTTACTGTGTAAACAAAAAGCATGGGTTGATTTCCTATATAGAACGACAAAAGATATGGAAGCTGACCAAATAAAAAAAAAAAAAATTTTAAATACAATAACAAATCAGGAACGGTTATTTGGAAAAAAAGACAATCCAGATAGTGTCCATTAGGATCGGTTCTTTAATAAACCGATCCATATTAGTATCCATTAGGTTCGGTTATTTTAACAACCTGATCCAAATTAGTCCTCATTAGGATCGGTTATTTGTAAACAGCCGATCCAGATGTTAGTATCTGTATCGATTATTAAAGAACCGATCTTGATTCAAATTTTTATTATTGGCTGTATAACCGATATAGATTAGTTGACACATTTGTATCGCCTGGGTCAGTATTGCCTCTAGGTCTGTTCCTAATGTGCGTAAATAACCGATCCTAATGTGTGTTTTTCCACTAGTGTAATGTCTTTTGTATGAGAAGTCTCATGTTTGAATCTGAATAGAGAAATATCTTATGAATATTAAATAGTTGAGAGATTTGACCTCCAACCTTTACTCAAAAAATAAAAAAAATGTTGTCATCGAGCAACATACTTGAGGTGATCAAGCTGATGAAGTTTGCGGTAGACACTTTGAGCTTTTTTAGGTTCTTTGTGATGCGCTTTATTTTATGTTTTAAAATCTTATTAATTTGTACCTGTTTTTCTCGAAATTTTGTTTCTGAAAAATAATAGTAGATGTTCTGCTTGGTGACTCAAAAATAATAAGCTAGAGGGTTTAAATGAATTGTAAATTCAGTAGTATTACTCTTAGTAATTGACGTTGGATGAAGAAGCATCGTAGCATTTCTCTAATTCAGTAAATTACTATCTGACATTATTTTTACTACAGAGTTGATAATACCATAAATAATATATTTCATGGTACAAATTTTGAGCGTTTATTTGTGTTTATTTCTTGAAACGGATATATACTAGGTATACATAGCTTCCTCATGCCTGAGTTCTTCAAGCCCTACAAAACAAAATGAATTGCTTCAGTAATATATTAACATGAAAACACTTGAGAGTACGTAAAGGTCAGAAAATAAAAGGATGATTTATTTTGTCTTTTCAAAATCCATTCTGAAATTAAATAACTTACGGATTGTATTCAATATTGATTTTGCCAGCGGCGGTGTTGGCGATGACGGAGAAGGCCTCCTGTGAGAGGTCAATTGTGGCCTGGCAGCCGGGTGGCGGGCAGTAATCGACGATCTTGACAGTAACTGTTTTGCCAGTGCAGGGCTGTGGGATCCCCGCATTGGTACGCCCAGTGCATTTCACGGTGTACATCTTTCCACATGCTGCACCGTTGTTCCACAGTGTGGCACTTGCAGCTGCGATCATCGTGCCCTTGTTTGTGTACCCATAGCACGCAGAGGCTGCAAAAATAATTAATGCAAGCTAGTCACAATATATCTTTTTGTTTCACTACTGTATATATATGTGAAGGATAATTTATTATATATAAAAAAAATTCTAGGCATAATTAAATCTTTACATATATAGAACCGGAGGTCGTCAAATATATATATGTAACTTAATTATCCGGCCGAGAGACCAAAACATATGTAGTAATTTTGTTGCATTGACTGAATTAATTAATATATAGGAACAAGAATCTCGATCGTTATTAGATTAAAGTAGTAGTTTACTAGTATATTATATATACAGCCTAGCTAATATATATATGTACGTACGTGTATAAGGTGGTGTGTAGTATGTAGCAGTGCCAGCAGTAGCCACCGTGACTGATACAAGACCAAGTAATATAGCAAGAATAAGAAAGCTCTTCTCCATAGTTCTCTAGAGATGCAAAAGTGTTTGTTTATTAATTGTGACTTGCCAATTAAAGGAAGATGAGGAGCAGCCAATTTATAGAAGAGCTAGATATTGTGGAATTAAATTAAGGTACACGAAGATATTGCTAGCTTCTGCATATGAGGGAGCTGGTAGCGCCGTGGCGGCTAGCTAGCTAGGGAAATTAATGTCAAGTCAGTCAACTCTTAATTAAGTCCTTCATTTGATAAGATTGGGATTTGTCATTAAAATCTGTACAAATTAATGACCAATTTAATTAAGGATACTTTTTTTACTTTGGAAACTCATAACAATTCACGACTAACCATCCATCGATGATCATGACAGAACGGTGTTCCTACGAACGTTCCAACTTTTGCTTAATTGTAAACTTAGTCAACATATAATAAAACTAATTAATTAACTAGCTAGATGGACACATATATATATATATATAGAGGTTGGCTAAGATCAAAGTGGTAGTTCCTGAGTTTTCGTGCTACCAATTCGTTTTTTAATTTTCAAAGTTCAAAACATTGATTCGAACCGTTCAAGTTGTTCTCCATATTAAATTGTGTTTGGATACCAAATTTTACATTTTTTTGATTTTTTTTTTACTATTTATTAAGCTACTTTGAAAACTGCTAATCCAACGGTGGCTTAACAAAACAGTAAAATCAGAAGCCACCGTTGGATCAGCTGTTTTCAAAGTGGCTTAATAAATAGTAAAAAAATTCAGAAAAATGTAAAATTTGGTCTCTAAGCACAATTTAATATGGAGAACAATTTGAACGGTCTAGATCAACGTTTTGAACTTTAAAAATTACAAAACAAATTGGTAACACCAAAGCTCAGGAACTACTACTTTGATCTTAGCCAACTTATATATATATATATATATATATATATATATATATATATATAATCAAAGTGATAGTTCCTGAACTTTGGTACTACCAATTCGTTTTTCAATTTTCAAAGTTTAAAACGTCGATCCAAACTATTCAAGTTGATCTCTATATTAAAATGTGCTTGGAGACCAAAATTTATATTTTTCTGAATTTTTTTACTATTTATTAAGCCACTTTGAAAATTGTTGATTCAATAGTGGCTTAACAAAATAGTAAAATCAGAAGTCACCGTTAGATCAACGATTTTCAAAGTGGCTTAATAAATAGTAAAAAAATTTAGAAAAATGTAAAATTTGGTCTCCAAGCACATTTTAATATAGAGATCAACTTGAACAGTTCGAATCGATATTTTGAACTTTAAAAATTGAAAAACAAATTAGTAACACCAAAGTTTAGGAACTACCACTTTGATCTTAGCTAACCTCTATATCTCTAGTTTCGTTACATCACACATGGCATTGGAAATCTTTGATCACACAATTCGCTTGTTGTACCTGCAGCTGATCACTATAGTGGACCCATTCAAATACATGCACCTCAATCAATTGAAGTGCATAAGTAATTTTAATCATCCTGTCTATAGCCTCTTGTAATTTCACCAATTGTTATACAATTTATCCTTTTAATAACTCCATCAAAACTTTACCCCCAAAAATACAGCAAGTTATTTTCGAAGTAGAATTTTTCTAACGAGTCAAGGAAATAGATCATAACTTGTTTCAAATGGTTTCCATGAATACCTAGGTCATTATGCTCTATAATCAAGTATAGGCATTTCAATAACCATCATTAGCACATCCAAATTTTCAAATCCAACAACATGTTTGAATTTAACGATTTCAATACTCCCTGGATACTAGTAGCAAGTCTAAATCCGAATAAAACATTTTAAATCCAAAGTTTAAAATACCGAGTTTGTAAGAGCATGAAATTGACATCTCAACTCAAGTGAGTTTTTCTTCCAATTTGATCCAAGCAATTTATGTCAAAATCTCTCATCACATTCTCACTATCCGACTCTCACGGATTACCAATTTCACAAATTTAGATTTTATAAAAAGAATTTTAAAACTCCACAAATTCTTAAAGTAAATCATGGATACACAAAACAAGTCAATCCAGAAATTACGAAAACTTGTGATTTTAATAACTGGCTATAGACTCCATGACTAGAATTACTTTAACACTTTGCATCTGCACGTGTAACTGCATTGTTATAGAACAACCTGGCTCTGATACCACTGTTACGGTATAGTGCAGGTCAGAAGGTACAATTTCAAAAATTTTACTGAGCACTACATATGATTTTACCATAACATGCAATCATTCACACGCAGTTTATGGGCATGTCACACACATGGTCTAGCAGAGTGTAATAGTTCATACCTTGTCTTCTCGCGAGGTGACGGGCTTGGGTGCCACAAGATGAATCTTTGCGATCCGCTCGCTTCTTCTTATTATCTTCCCAATGTAGGGAAGCCGAGTGGGCGTACACCAGGGGGTAGTCGAATAATCAACTTGCTTGACTGCTAGATCAGCGTGCTAGCCCCAATCAATATCATGCACGGCTTGATCGATCTCCAACTGCAGGTTTGGATAGATCACCAACATCGAATCCCCAATCAACACACCCAATGGATCTTATTCTCAATCCCCATGCAAGATCAAACTTGTTATCTTGTGTCTCAATCAATCAAGCAAGAAAGAGAGGGAAAAAAAGGAGAGATCAGAAGAATTCAAATCAAGATCGACAAATCGAATCAAGAAATAGAAGTACAAACCTCAACGGATCGATCTAGATCTCAACAAGTAGATCAAGATCAAGCACTTCAATCGGATCACAAACCAATCAGGATCAAGAGGTGAGGTTCGGCCGGCCTTGATGGAGCACGATTAGAAGAAGCGGCGACTCGGATCCAACACTAGGCGGATCGGCGGAGGAGAGGAGCGCCGCCGTACAGCCTTAGATCGGCCTTGAGCCAATCGGCCAAGGGAGGTAGAGCCAAGGAGGCTCAGGTGGGGCGTGGAAATCGAGGTGGAGCTCGGGTGAAGGACCAGCGGTAGCGGCTCCTTTGGTGGTACGCCGGCCAAAGGAACAGAGAGAGAGAGAGAGTGATGTGAGAAGAGAGAGATGGATTGCTTAACAAATGAATTGATTGGATCAAAATAATTGATTTGGATGGAGGGATGAGGTCTTTAAATAGACTTCACCAATTATTTAAATGCCCTTGTAAATATCTAGTCTATTACTTGACAATCAAGGCTCATTTGATAATTGACCATTCCCTTGGTCCAATGGACTAATGGTTCATCCAAATAATAAACAAAACTTAGCTTAGGCATCAAGCAACTATCTCCCTCTCATTTTGTTGACCAGGTTAACGCTAACATAATCAGATCTGGTCAAAGCATGGTTGACCAGATGCTCACGAGTTTGACCAAGTCAAACTTCCTCATCTCTTCACTAAAACAGCCATAACTTTTGAACCGTAAGTCCAAATCGCACATACCACATATCCACGCTCTCGTCTCTCAATTCTCTATCTCATAGTGCAAACTAATTGCACTAAATAGTAGAATTGGTAATCTCCATTACATGTTTACTCAAGTTAAACATATATCCTCATTCAGTCAAATCAGACCATTTTACTAGCAAGTGTACAAACATGATTCGACTAGTTCCTCATCTGATTAAATCATCTAGTGTACAAACACTTGCACAATTAGATTTAATCAAGCCTATCATTACGTTTTAATGTGTATAATGGTATTCAATACTTATTCATCAGACGGTATGATAAGCATTCTTGTGATATGATGTGCAACAAGTAGTTGTGCATCAATAGCATCATAAACTCATATAATGAAACGACTAGAGCCCTTGGAGGTGTGGCCCACTTAGATCTTTATCATGTTGGCAATAAGCTTCCAGTCTCATTGATCAAGGTTAGCCTCTAGCAACACGCTTTGACTACCCAAATGTACAGACGATATGTTACCAAATAGTATCATTGATCCAATATAGGCAATATATAAAACTGCCTGTGTCATATCCAATATCACATGATATCTTTTGATAAGCTCATGATAGGATTATGTCATTCTTGTATACTTATCTATTCTGTTTCTTAATCTGTGAATCATCATATACTTGTGATCAGCTAGTATCACAATGCATGCTATATAATCTGATTCTATCAAGGGGCCCAATAGATATCATCACTCATACACATTCTCTCGGATGTGTATGAGAGATATTTCCTTCTTGATTCCACGTGCTTCATTCTACGAGTCTATACCTGCCAAGAAGGCACCGTTATGACTCTTTTTTTACAGAGAGCAGTAGGTGCCAACCACAAGCCTGTATTTCTCGAGTATGAAGTCGTTGAATATCTTAGACTTAAGATCCAACACCATGCAAACCATCAATGACACGAAAATACAGAATCCATCTGATGTCTACATATGGTCACATCCGATGCCATATAAACTCTTATATGTTAGTGTAATAATCTAGAAGTCAATAATATGATAAATTATCATAAAGCTTTGTTCATGAATTGAATGTTTATTTATATATCATTTTGTTGCCTTGAGTATTATTACATTTATGGATCATTTCGAGTTCATGACTGAAATTGTGAAACTCCATAATATAGATGATATATACTCTTAAAAGGTCACTAACCAAGGTAATTAGCAGGAACACTAATTACCGCTATAAGGTTAGTATGTGGATTAAAAGATGGTTAAGTTTTACAAACCACCTGACATGAGATGTCATTCTAATCACATAGATACATGTTCTAGGAATATGGTATTTGACAGATCTCGAATGAAACATTAAATAGAATTGTGTTCGTGTCATTAATGTTTTCATTCAGTGTCAAGTTCTACAGTATGAGGTATTTATCATTCCCACTAAAAGATGTGTATGTGTGAGTGTTATCTAACGTTGTCCGTAAAAAGCAATCATAACGGCAACATTTCCATATGTATAGCTTAGCTAAGGAAGTGATGGTTTACCAAAAGTACTATTGTCCCTCGTATTTTTGTACGAGCTATAGCATCACTGGGCCCCTTGGTAGAGTTAGATTATCTGCATGCGGTATAATTACGAGAGTAATTATATTTGATAATCTGCTCAAGATCAAGAAAATATTAAGTTAACAAGGATGACACACATCTACCTTAAAACTGATCTGATAGCTATGTGACAAAAGAACTAACACAAGTAAATTGTTTACTGGATCGTGATATTGTACAGTATAGCATCATCTGTGTAATTGGATGGTCATGATGTATTCTGCCAGATGCCTCTCATGATTATAGAAGTTAAAACAGTTTTAACTCTATTTACCAACATAACAGATTTGGTCTCCATAGTCAAGCGATCAAAGAAATGATAAAAATTGAATATATAAAATAACTTATAAATTAAGTTATAAAAAGTTCCTTTCTTTGACCGCTTGACCGTGTAGCAAATAAACTCGAAACTTTCAAAATTTTATATGTACTTGTATCACTCATGAAGTACAAGAATTTTAACGGTTTGGATTCAGCGTTTGAAGTCGATCCGATATACTTTTGGAGTTGTGCTCACCAAACCCTCTTGGTGAGCACATCACACCCTAGCTTTACTATATATATATATATATATATATATAGAGGTAGACTAATATACAATCGATTGTTCCTGAGGTCCCGTACAACCAAGTTATTTTCTGATTTTAAAGTCCAAATGATCGATCCAAACCGTTTATCTTGTTCTCCATATTAATATGTGCTTGGAGACCAAATTTTATATTTTTCTGAATTTTTTTACTATTTATTAAGCCACTTTGAAAATCACTGATCCAACGGTGGTTCTGGTTTTACTGTTTTGTTAAGTCACTGTTGGATCAGCGGTTTTCAAAGTAGCTTAATAAATAGTAAAAAAATTCAGAAAAATGTAAAATTTGGTCTCCAAGCACATATTAATATGGAGAACAAGATGAACGGTTTGGATCGATCATTTGGACTATAAAAATTGGAAAATGACTTGGTTGTACGGGACCTCCGGAACAATCGATTGTATATTAGCCTACCTCTATATATATATATATATAGGAATATGCTAGCATGCTATGCATAGCATAACTCTTCTCCATGCTACGGCTCAATATTCGATTTTTCAAAATCTTAACAGTCAATCCGAACCGTTCATCTTGTTCTCCATATTAATATATGTTTGGAGACCAAATTACTATTTTTTTAGATTTATTGAAAATCCTATTTTTTTATGGTCCAAATTTGTTAAAAACAGCAATTTTTAATAAATCTAAAAAAATAGTAAAAATATTCCAAAAAATGTAAAATTTGGTCTCCAAACACATATTAATATGGAGAACAAGATGAACGGTTCGAATTGATTGTTAGAATTTTAAAAAGTCAAATATTGAGCCGTTGCACGAAGGAGAACTATGCTACGCATAACATGCTAGCATATTCCTATATATATATATAGAGAGAGAGAGAGAGAGAGAGAGTAAGGCTTGGGTGCTATGGATAGCATAGAGGGCCACCGTGCTACGGCTCAATATTCGAGTTTTCAACATTCATACGGTCGATCTGAATTGTTCATCTTGTTCTCCATATTAATATGTGTTTGGAGACCAAATTTTACATTTTTTGAAATTTTTTTACTATTTTTTTAGATAGGTAGAAAATCAAATATCTTAATGGTGCATAATTTTTTATATTAAGTGATTTTCTACCTAGCTAAAAAAATAGTAAAAAAATTTAAAAAAATGTAAAATTTGGTCTCCAAACACATATTAATATGGAGAACAAGATCAACGGTTCGAATCGACCGTTTGGATTTTGAAAACTCGAATATTGAGCCGTAGCACGGTGGCCCTCTATGCTATCCATAGCACCCAAGCCTTACTCATATATATGTATATATATATATATATATATATATATATATATATATATATAGAGAGAGAGAGAGAGAGAGAGAGAGGTTGGCTAAAATTAAAGTTGTAGTTCCTGAGCTTTGGTGCTACCAATTCATTTTTCAATTTTCAAAGTTCAAAACGTCTATCCGAACCGTTCAAGTTTATCTCTATGTTAAAATGTGTATGGAGACCAAATTTTACATTTTTCTGAATTTTTTTTACTATTTATTAAGTCACTTTCAAAATCGCTAATCCAACGATGGAGTTTAACAAACTAGTAAAATCAGAAGCCACTGTTGGATCAGCGATTTTCAAAGTGGCTTAATAAATAGTAAAAAAAAATCAGAAAAATGTAAAATTTGGTCTCCAAGGACATTTTAATATAGAAATCAACTTGAACGGTTCAGATCAACGTTTTGAACTTTGAAAATTGAAAAATGAATTGGTAGCACTAAAGCTCAGGAACTATCACTTTGATTTTAGCCAACCTCTCTCTCTATATATATAGAGTAAGGCTAAGCTACTTCGTGAATTAAACGTGCTGTTTTAATTCGTGCTCATATCTCTAGTTTTGAAGTCCAAATAGTCGATCCAAACCATTAGATGTCTAATCTATATTAAAATGTGCTTGGAGACCAAATTTCACATTTTTTGGTTTTTTTTTTTCTATTTATTAAGATGGTTTGAAAATTATTGTTTTTATTAAAATTCTGCACCATTAAAAAACAGCGATTTTCAAACCATCTTAATAAATACTAAAAAATTTTCAAAAAATATAAAATTTGGTCTCCAAGTACATTTTAATATAGACTAAATATCTAACGGTTTGAATCGGCTATTTTGAACTTTGAAACTAGAGATATGAGTGCGAATTAAAACACCCTCATTAATTCACGAAGTAGCATAGCCTTACTCTCTCTCTCTCTATATATATACACACACACTAATTGATATTGAATTTTTTTTCGGATTCAAAACTCAAATTATAAACACTTGAAAATATTCGTACGACATTATGGAAATTTTACGAAGTCTCGATTCGAGTTCTGAATTGAAGGAATGATTTGTGAATAATTACAGGATATTAAATATTAAACTTTGAAACTCATTTAGAAGGAAATTTTACAACACGGTTAATTAAAAATTAAATGAATCTCCATGCCTATGAATTCTCATCACATATATCATGTTAATTAAAAATTTATAACTTTTGCTTTCCATCGGGTTGCATTCGCACCACATTTATATCATTTTTTTTTTGTAAAAATCTCAACCGTTCATTTTTCATCTAGCACCATTGTTTTAAATTAAAGAATTGGAATTAACCAAATCTCATTTTGAGTTCGGATCCTTAAGCTTTAACCCGTTCAATTGTTTTAACCATTGGATCCTTAAGCTTGCACGAATCTTGAAGCGAGAACTTTATTTTCATTTAAATATGCTTTAACCCGTTCAATTATTTGAATTTTTTTATCATTTGTCTTTTATTTTTATTTAAATAATTTTATTTTATTTTGTGTGAATGTCAAATAAAAAAGTTTTTTTTAATTTTATTCTATCTTATATTATGTCCCCGTTGCAACCCACAGGCACGATACTAGTATATATTATATATAGTTGGGATATCTTCAACAAACTAGATCCAATTTGCAATATATATATATATATATAGAGTAAGTCTTGGGTGCTATGGATAGCATAGAGGCCTCTATGCTACGGCTCAATATTCAAGTTTTCAAAATCCAAACGGTCGATCCGAACTGTTCATCTTATTCTCCTATTAATATCTGCTTGGATACCAAATTTTATAATTTTCTGAATTTTTTTACTATTTATTAAGCTACTTTGAAAATCGCTAATCCAACGGTTTTACTGTTTTGTGCAGCCACCGTTGGATCAACAATTTTGTAAAATACTTAATAAATAGTAAAAAAATTCAGAAAAATGTAAAATTTGGTCTCCAAGAAGATATTAATATGGAGAATAAGATGAACGGTTCGGATCGACCGTTTGGATTTTGAAAACTTGAATATTGAGCCGTAGCATAGAGGCCTCTATGCTATCCATAGCACCCAAGCCTTACTCTCTCTCTCTCTCTCTCTCTCTCTCTCTATATATATATATATATATATATATATATATATATATATATATATATACATATGAGTTGGCTACGGTGAGTTGCGAAGTAAAGCGACTATTTTACTTCACGCTCATATTTTGTAATTTTAAAGTTCAAAATGTCGATCCGAACCGCTCAACATGATCTCCATATTGAAATGTACTTGGAGACCAAATTTTACATTTTTTGAAATTTTTTTACTATTTATTAAGCCACTTTGAAAATCGCCGATCCAGCAGTCCAGAAATTTTTACTGTTCACCAGTATTGTCATATTTTCAAAGTGGCTTAATAAATTGTAAAAAAATCCAAAAAATATAAAATTTAGTTTCCAAGCATATTTTAATATAGATTAAATATCTAACAGTTTGGATAGGCTATTTAAACTTTGAAAATTAAGATATTGCATGAAGTAAAAACATATTTTACTTCACAACTCACTGTAGCCCATCTCTCTCTCTCTCTCTATATATATATATATATAGAGAGAGAGAGAGAGAGAGATAGATGGGCTACGGTGAGTTGCGAAGTAAAACACGTTTCTACTTCACGCCGTATTTTTATTTTGAAAGTCCAAACGACCGATCCGAACCGTTAGATGTTTAATCCATATTGAAATGTGCTTGGAGACCAAATTTTATATTTTTTAGAATTTTTTTACTATTTATTAAGCATTTTTGAAAATTGCTGTTTTACTGTGAACAGTAAAATTTTCTGGACCATCAGATCAGTGACTTTCAAAATTGCTTAATAAATAGTAAACAAATTCCAAAAAATGTAAAATTTGGTCTCCAAGCACATTTCAATATGGAGAACAAGATGAACGGTTCGGATCAACGTTTTGAATTTTAAAATTGCAAAATATGAGCGTGAAGTAAAATAGTCGCTTTACTTCGCAACTTATCGTAGCCCATCTCTCTCTGTATATATATATATATATAGTAAGGCTTGGGTGCTATGGATAGCATAGAGGGCTACGGTGCTATGGCTCAATATTTGAGTTTTTTAAATTCTAACAGTCAATCCGAACCGTTCATCTTGTTCTCCATATTGAAATGTGCTTGGAGACCAAATTTTACATTTTTTGAAATTTGTTTATTATTTGTTAAGCAATTTTGAAAGTCACTGATCTGATGGTCCCGAAAATTTTACTGTTTACAGCAAAACAACAATTTTAAAAAATGCTTAATAAATAGTAAAAAAATTTCAAAAAATGTAAAATTTGGTCAAGCAGGTTTCAATATGAATTAAACATCTAACGGTTCAGATCAGTCATTTGAACTTTCAAAATAAAAATTCGACGTAAAGTAAAAATCCGTTTTACTTCGCAACTCACCGTAGCCCATCTATATATATATAATTCAGGCCACATTAATCTGTACGTCTATCTCCTAATTAATTGGTTATCAAATTACGTTCACTGCATGTGCATATCGAGTGGCTCTATATATACTGTTCAATTCATTTCCCTTGTTAACGTCCAATGTGGATGTTTATTTATTTTATTTTTTTCTAAGAAAAAACATGCATGGGTCATGGAATGCCAGAAAAAAGGAAAAGAGATCTGATGAAGAGTTAAAGAAAAGCTTAATTTCTCATGTATTTGAGTTTATTATTTATCTTTTAGTTTTTATTGTTAAAGATTTATTTATTAATTAAATATAAAACTCAAAATTCGTTTTTTATTTTTTCGTTGGAGTAAAATAAATAAATAAATAAATATATATATATATATATAGAGAGAGAGACAGGCTAATATGCTTTCGGCAGCACTTCGGCCGAAGTGCTATCACCCCATTTTCGATTTTTCATAATCCAAACAGTCGATCCGAATCGTTCATCTTGTTCTCTATATTAATATCTACTTGGAGACCAAATTTTACATTTTTTGGAATTTTTTTGCTATTTATTAAACCACTTTTAAAATCGCTGATCCAACGGTGAACTCCTGATTTTACTGTTTGGCAAGCCACCGTTGGATCAGCGATTTTCAAAGTGGCTTAATAAATAGCAAAAAAATTCCAAAAAATGTAAAATTTGGTCTCCAAGCAGATATTAATATGGAGAACAAGATGAATGGTTTGGATCGACTGTTTGGATTTTGAAAAATCGAAAATAAGATGGCAGCACTTCGGCCGAAGTGCTGCCGAAAGCATATTAGCCTGTCTCACTCTATATATATATATATATTAACAGTTCTCTTATCCTAATATATAATTTTGAATTAACACCTTTTCAATGAGAAAAGGTTTAATCTGGATTTGGTTGTCATTAACTGTCATCTGTTAACTCTATCCTTTAGCTGTTATAACAACTTTATAATTACACTATTTATTCTTTATACTAAATAAAAGTGATCTCTTCTCTCTCTCTATTCAAGTATACAGTAGGAAACATATTCTCTCTTTAGTAAGAGATACCCTTTCTCTCTTTGAATCGGAGAAATAACACCCCTCAATTTCTATTTTGTATCGAAGAAAGAAAAACACATTGTTTCCCCACATAATTTTTTCCATTTATTTTAATATGTTTTGATTCTGATTAACAGCTGGATATTGCAGAGTTATTGTTGGTCACTCTCATATTCATGCCTTAAGGAGCGATATCTTTGAATTATCTTGATGGTGATTTCAAATATTGTACGATAGAGACAGAATATGCTTAAAAATAATGTTTTGCACAGTCTGGATAACTTTATTTTAATTTAATTTAATTTATTTTATTTTGATTAATTTATTTAACTATCTGAATTTCTAAAAATTTACCGCAACATTTATTATATCTAATATGCTCTCTAATTTTTTATTTTCTTTGTAATTTGTTTAATTATTTATTTATTTAAAGTTAATGAGCTATTTAAATAAATTATTTTCAATAATATTCTCATTTATCTCCTTCGATTTTTTTATTTTTTGAGGCTTTTATCTTCAGCACCTAACACCTCTGGCCACAAGAGCGGATTCAAATAAGTTCAGAAAAGACTTACTCTTAAGATTTTGAAAATAAAAATTAGCTCATGATTTTTTGAGCTATTACCTATCTCTACTGAAACCTAATATAACTCAACTCATTTTCTTCTCCGCTGCTAACCTGCTTTTTTCTTTTTTTTTTTTCTTTTTTTCTCCCGCACAACACATATGTCCTTTTATTTTATTTTTCCTATTCTGCTATAGGCCAGGTTTAACTTTCTTCATTTTCTTCCCAGCTGCTAACCCTTTTTTTTTTTTTTTTTTTTCCGCACAACACAGATTTGTCCTTTTATTCTTTTTTTTTTTTCTATTCTGCTAATAGTCTAGGTTTAACTTTCTTTCTTGCTTCTTCTTGCTTCTTCTTCTTCTTCTTTATTTTTTTTTTTTGCTGAAGGCTAAAACCTAAAACTAAAATAAACAAGTAGTGAAAACAATATGATTGAGGAGAAAACACAATCAACGATTTGCAATCTATGTTACATTATGTTACATGGATATTGTATGTTGATATTGTATCGGATACAATACGAATGTGACAATACAATAATTTTTAAAAATCTAAAATATAATACGTCTATTATATATTATATTTTATTATTTATAATTTATGATATTTAGATTAATTATAATTATAATTTAAACCAAACTTACACAAATTAAATTCTTAATTTCCACCTTGAAGACGCTGGATGCTAATGAAAGCTCTTAATTAATTAACTAGTTTAGAATAGTATTAATGCAGGCATCTTAACAACCAGTGGTTCTTTGATATTGGTTAATTAATTAAGATGTGTAACCCGGCCTCATATGGTAGTGTAATTAAGTTAATTGGATCTTTTTGGAACATTAACACTCATGTAGAGTGTCAGTAATCAGTAGTACTGGTAGAGAGGACTGACAAATTACTTATTTAATTAATTTGTGAAGGGAGAGGGTCAGTATCTATATGCTCGATCTCCAGGGAGATCAGCTCCCATTGACTGTGACTGTGTTCTGTTTCGTTTATTAATGAAACTGGGCTTCCGCCTTTTAAACCAAAATAAATTAATTAAATACTATATATTACATAAGATGGTCTAGCATAGTGGCAAAGAGACCAAAATAATATGGATATGGGTTCGAATTTCACAAGGAGCAAGCAATTCGAAATTCAAATCTAGCATGTCGGAGGAGGGTGTCGAGGCCGTATCGGTGCAAATATGGAGTGTCGGTAGGGGTCCAAATGGATCAGATATAGGTCAAATAGTCGTAAAACCACATTCATATTTGTTTTTATTTTTCAGATACATATTCAGATCGAATATTAAACAAACATGTACTAATATGGATTGAATATCGAATATCCGTAGATTTATACATAAATATTTTTATAATATATATTAAATTATATGGTATATATCTACTATCGAATATAGATAATTAAAATTCAAAATCATATCCGTATTTGTTTTTATTTTTTTGAATACAGATATAAAATATAATATTAGACAGATACGTACAAATATAGATTGGATATTGGATATCCGCAGATTTATACATAAATATTTTCATAATATATATTAAACTATATGGTATATATCTACTATCGGATAGTGATAATTAAATTTCAAAATCATATCCGTATTTGTATCTACACGAATATTCGGATCTCGGATATCCACATCTAATTTTCGAACACGGATCTGAATACGGTTGGATATTATCCAATCCGTTTGCACCCTAAACCCTAGCTTGCGAGCTGATGAGCTAGCTCACTGGACTTTATTGGGCTACTATTATACAAATTCAAAAATATAATATAAGAAAGCTCATTCATATATGCAACAACCAAGTTCACTAAATATTATAAATACATGCAACAGCCCACTAAATATTATAAATTCATGCAACAACCAAGTCAATTCATACAACATATAAATCAATACAAAATAACATAAATTCATATGAATTGGCCGAGCTGTTTATGAACCGAGCTGGCTTGGTCTGAGCTGACCTCTGACTCAGTTTGTTTATTTTGATCTAAGCCTAGGCCGAGCTAGCTAGCTCGTTAACAGCTCGGTCCACTATCGAGCAAGCTAGAGGCGAGTCACGAGCAATCCACGAGCTACAAGCTTTTTTATCAGCCCTACTCCTAGCCAAGTTCCTGGATCGATATGTGCACGTTTGGCTATTTATTTTTAATATGAAAACAAGATGAGGGCACACATCAAGGAATTCAGCAAATTCCAGCCAACGTCAGCTTAATGAATACGTAGTTCCGTCAGATGCGTATATACAATTAATGAGCTCCACCAGAGGACATTGCATGCTTATAATTGACTTGCATCTAATCAGTTAGACTTTTAAATTATAAAATTATATTTTAATGAAAGTTAGTTATATAAAATTATTATGTTTAGATTAGATCAATTTTAAAATATCTATAACATTTTATCTTAATTTATATAGAAAATCACACATATATATATATATCATTTAAAAAAAAAAAAATAGTCAATTGACTCCACACTTGCAGGAAGACGTTGCTGACAAGTCTAACCTTCTTTTTGATGGTCACGAAGAGACAACAACTGACGAGCGACAAACACATATTTAGACTAAATAAGTAGAGGTGCTTAGATACTACTAGAAAGAAGATTAATATGATTAATATAACTTTTTTTTTATTGTTTACTTCAATATAAAAAACATACTTCTTAAAATTAAAAAAAATTAAATAAAAATAATCTTATTAATTTTATCCTTTTATTAAATATCCAGCAAAAAAATTTCTGTCTCTTCAGTCTTCTCTGAGCTTCATAAAGTCTGACAAAGCCACGTGACTTGATTTGGCAGCTATTATTTAATTGGGCAGAATTAGAAAGTTTAAATAAAAAGCTGAAAATAAAATACAAAAAATTATATAATGTGAAAAGTAGAATTTAAATTCAAGTTATCTCACAATCTAGTGAATAGTTAATTTAAATTAGTAAACTACAAGTAAATATTAAATTATTTACAAAAAGTTAAATTATATACAAACTTAAAAAAAAATACAAAATTCAGTTAAATTTTAATATATATTAATTACAAAAATTAAAAATTATGGAGGTGACTTAGTTATTTTGAAATACACTAATATCCGTCCCTTAATCCATGAATTTTTTTTATAAATCATAATTAAGAAAAATAATTTTACTAAATCAACATGATTATTATTTTTTTTACAAAAACAAGAAGAACCGAATAGGCTATTCAGTCCCAAATTTTTACTTTTTTTTGGAACAAAATAGCATATTCGGTCCCCTGTTATTTCTCACATTTTTGTGGATACGGCATCAGAAAATTCTAAAAATAGCTAGATTGAATAAGCTACTCGGTCTCCAAATATTTTGTGTTTTTTTTTACCTGCAGCGGCTCTCCCTTCTCCCTTTCTCCCTTTCTCTCCCTTCTCCCTTCTCTTTCCTCCTTTCTTCTCTTCTTTCTAAATCGAATAAGTAAACTTTTTTTTTAACTATCAAAATTTGATTGTTTTGTATTCTAATCACATTTTTTTTTTTTTTGAAAGGAGAACAAGAAAAGCTTCATATCTGCAAGTTTCATTAGGTGTGTAGTTAATTCTTTCATTTTTGATAATAATTCGAATTCTTATAATTTTTTTTAGTATAAATAAGTAATTATAGAGTAATTTAGTTTTTGTAGTATAAATGACTTTTGTAGTGTAATTGTAGTAATTGTATAATTATTTATTTTGCATGTAGTATAAATAAATGATTGAATGATTTAGTTTTGTTAGTGTAATTTAGGTTTTTGTGGTGTAATTATTAATTATAGAATTATTTAGTTTGTATGTAGGTAGAGTAATTTAGCTTTTTTGCATGTAGTATAAATAAATGGTTAAATGATTTCATTTTGTTAGTGTAATTTAATTTTAGGTAGTGTAACTATTAATTGTAGAATTTTTTTTGTTTGCATGTAGAGTAATTTAGCTTTTTGCATGTATTATAAATTAATTGTTGAATGATTTATTTTTTTTAGTGTAATTTAAGTTTATATAGTGTAACTATTGATTGTAGAATTACTTAGTTTGCAATTAATTTAACTATTTGCATGTACTACTAATCAATTGTTGAATGATTTAATTTTTTTGGATGTAATTTAGATTTTTGTAGTGTAATTGTAGAATAATGTAGAGTATTATAATGAATGTTAATATTTAATTGGGTTTGGATGTCATACATGTCAATATTTAATTGGATTTGCATGTATGGGTCATAATTGGTTTGATTAACAACTGGTACTTACTCAACCACCAATTCAAGAAGTTTAAAATTCAGGACCGGGGTGGCATGTCCAAGCACCATGTGCCATATCATTTCACAGTCTATGCTAAATAACTGGTATTTTTCTGCTGAGTCAGGTGGTGCCGTGTTCAAACGTGCCCTGATTGTTAGATTGAACTGGCTAGGGAGCAAACAAATGCCAACATATATATGTTTTCTTAGCTCATCAAGACTCGTTAAGTTAGTAATAGGAAATATGTAGGTCGGTGCGTCTGAAATTTCGCATCTATGATAAACATTTATCATTACTTGAGTCATTATCTGAACAAAAAAATTTCACAATTAATCGTCAGTATCATTTTTAATTTTATATCCTAAAATATGATCGTAATTGAAAAAAAAAAACTTACTACAATATTTTGATGAAAGCTAAAAGCACAATGCAGAGGTCGATCTGTAGATAACAGGCTTCCTAACACTCGGATGTGGAGCTTTGTTTTCAGCTTGAAGAGAAAAAAAATGGTGGTTGAGTGTTGGAGAGAGAGAAGAAGAGTATTTATATTAAAAAAAAATAAATGGAACTGAAATGCTACCTCGGTCCCAGCTTAAAAAATATCAGCAACTGAATTAACATTTCGGTAAAAAACAAAAAAAAATCGGTTTTAAAAAGTGAAAAATAAACTGAATAGGCTATTCCGTCTAAAAAAAAAAAAAAAAAAAATTCGGGGACCGAAATGTTTGCTTCTAATCCAGTGCCCATGCAAATGCAACGAATCAGTGTTCCGGACTAATAAGTTTACGACATCTCGGCCCCATTATCAACAGACACAGAAAATCCTTCTCTGAATATTCACCGAGTCCCAATTGCTCTCGGCGGCGAGGTTGAGTCCAAATCCTGGGCTGCAAGAATCAAACTCTCGGCTTGAGGATTGCTTCTGATGGGATCCGATTTCAGGACAATTCCAATTATCGGTATCATTAGTTTCTAATTGTTCTTCCAATTTAGTTGGGTTACTGGGAGCTTTATGTCGTAATTGAAACAATTATGAAGCCTTATTAGTCTCCAAGGATTGAGAATTTAGCTGTATGATATCAAAATGGAATGGCTTTCCTTCCGTTAAGATTTTATATTTTCTTTTATTTAAATTGATTTTTATGTAGCTAGCTGCAAGTGTTGCGTGATTTTAGGCAACTTTGATGGATGGATAGTTCATTGGTATAAAATAGCACCAAGCAGATTGTTTGTATTTTTCAGGTTGATATGAACTAGTCAGTCATTTATGCGAGATTTCATCTTTTGCATGAATCAAATGACTTTGTCATAGTGGGTATGTTCTGAATCTGAACATCCATAAAACTCATGTTTTAAAGTTTAAACAAGCTATTTAGTTTGGTTATCAAAAAAAGAAAAAACAAGGATAATGAATTTTATTTGCAGATACGACAAATTACTGGTGTTATTTAGCATGACTCGTTGATTTCATACATGTTTTTTAATATTTCGCATCTGTTCTTTATCAGATATTAGTCCACTTGTGACTAAGATTGATGATCCAATACTGGCAACAAATGATGATGTGCTGGAAGTTGTTAGACAGTTGGATGTGGCTTGCAAAGAGGCTGGATTCTTCTATGTGGTACAATTTGATTATTTTATATATTACTGTGTATGGCTTGATAAAGAAATTACTCGTAGCTTATAGCACCTCAGCATTGCTGCTTGTCACCAAAATGTATTAGTTGGAATTTTTAAGATGAAAATACATACTTCAGTACTTCAAGGAAAATGGGAAATTAGTGATATTTTGGGACAGTGTTACTTACTCCAAAATTAGTTTTTATGCAAAACTACTAGTGAAATTAAACTAATCGATAACATCGTGCTATTGCTAAATAAACAAAAACTGAACCAAAACATTTAGAAAAAAAAAAAAATCTGAATTTCTTGTCTGTTTTATAATTTGTGCTTGTGCTTGACAGAAAGGTCATGGAGTTCCTGATTCAATGATCAGAGAAGTTAGAGATACAACTCGCGCTTTCTTTGCGCTTCCTACAGAGGAGAAATTAAAGATTAAATTGACTCCAAAAAGTGGATACAGGTATTGCCTCTTAACCTGTTACCTTTATGCATATTAAATGCCCATCATTGGTCCTTATTGAGTATCAAATTGTTTTTGATACAGAGGTTACCAAAAAGTTGGAGAAAATATAACAAAGGGAAAGCCTGACATGCATGAAGCTATTGATGTAAGTCAATATTTACTATGTATTACTGCAGCAGTTGGGTTGAATCTTAACTCTGGCTTATAGATTATACCTGTGTTGTCATAAAATTAATTTGGAAAAACTTCTAGTGTTATAGGCCTATTTTACCTGGGCAGTATGGAGATCTAGCAAAGCCTCTTGAAGGAAATAATTTTTGGTATGTTTACTGTCAAGAACTTTTTTTTTTTTTTAAATTCAATTTTTGTATTGTCTTCCTTCTAGGGCTCTGCAAACACTGCAATCATGAGATTCGTAACATGACAATTTTTAAGTTGGTTTTGTTAATATATAGTCTTTTGAAGCCATAACTTTTTTTTTAAAACAGGCTTTTTAATTTTGTAAAAAAGTTTATAAGTTGAAGTTTGTTGGTTGTTTTCAGGCCAGAAAACCCATCAAATTTCAAGGCATTGATGGAAGATTATCTCTGTCTTGTCAAAGGTTCCAATAACTTGAATTAAGCTTGTGTCACTCCTGTAATTTTTACTGTTATATGCTATTCTATGCTATTCTGTTATTTTACATTAACATGCAAGTTTGTCTTTTGGGTTTGGTTACAGATCTTTCTAGGAAAATAATGAGAGGAATAGCTTTAGCACTAGGTGGCCCAATTGATGCATTTGAAGGAGACTGTGCTGGAGACCCATTTTGGGTATGTAGATTAATTGGATACCCTGTTTCAACTGATATTCCTGAATCTGAACGCAGTGATACAGGATGGTACAATTTTCTATTTCTTTTATTTGATAAAATATGTTCATTGGAGTTAATTTATAAAAAGATAATAATTTGGAAATTAATTTCTCATTATTTTTCTTTTTGCATTTCAAATAAATGAAGTGGTGCTCATACAGACTATGGTGAGTATCTCTCTGTGATTCTAAGTTTTAAGATACTAGCTTTCATTTTCATTGATTGACTATGGTCTTGATGTGTGGATACACACAGGTCTCCTGACTTTGGTTAACCAAGACGAAGAAATTCAAGCGCTTGAGGTAATTTTGCTGTTAATGTCTTCTGTGCAACGCCTTATTAAGACTATCTAACATCATCCCTAATTTCTCATGAAGTTGCCATTATTCATCAAAATTTCAGGTTCAAAATCGGTCTGGGGAATGGATATATGCAGTACCAATACCTGGTACATTTGTCTGTAATATTGGAGATATGCTAAAGGTACACTATGGATAGAAAAGACTTTTCATGAAAACCTGTTACCTTAATCACCAGCATTTTCTTCATTGATTGTATTGAGTATTGACCATAATAAAAAAAAAATTGTTTTAGGTGTGGACCAATGGTGTTTATGAGCCAACACTTCATAGGGTTACAAACAACACCCTTCTTTATCGTGTATCTGTTGCGTTCTTTTATGAGGTAATTTTTTTTATATTTTTTTACTCGCTCTTGCCAGCTTTCCTTTCCCTTTACCTCTCTCTACCTCAGAAATTTTTTGTTATTACATTGCACAGTCAAACTTTGATGCTTGCATAGAGGCAGCTGAATTCTGCAAAGAAAAAACAGGCGGTGTTGCAAAATATGAAAAGATTGTTTATGGAGAGCATTTAGTTAAGAAGGTCCTAACCAACTTCATCGAGGGTACTTACTAGTTTCATCATGTAAGAGCATCTCCAACGGTGATTGCTTATGGATTGTACCAATGTAGGAATTAATTTCAATTGCTGGATTGAAGATGCTCTAACAGTCTTGAATTTGCTTCAGTGGTGGTTAACTTGTAGTGTTGTATTTTATTGGCTTAACTGTATCTGAATTTCAAATAAGATTTTATGGAGGGTTTGCAGATAAAATAATAGCTTTATTGAACTTGTAATGCAGCAATAATACAATCTCACCATACTTCGTTCTATGTGTTCCAGTGCTTGGTTATTTATTTTTTTACGTATTTTTTATTTTATATTTTGGTGAGCAGTAAAAAAAATTAATGTTCTGATTTTGGTTTATTTTTTTTGGTCCGATGTTAAAGATTTGTTTTGCAACTAATATTGGACCTTTTTAAATGAAAAGAAAAAAGTGATTTAATCTTTAACATGTTATCTTACTGAACAACCAAATATGGACCAAAATTTGTTAACGAACGGACCGATATCAAACTGAAGCAAGCCCAATGAATACTAATTTTGGACTCAATAGAAGCAAGCCCGTTCGTTCGTTCGTTCGTTCGTTCGTTCGTTCGTTCTACTCTTCTTTCCAATTCCTCTCTCTCTCTCTCTCCAATCGAATGAGCAAGCAAAAGTGCTAACTAAAAAACCCTTCTATCTTAGATGGAGGAGGAATTGGATCTCGCCCCGGTCCCATCCACCAATGGCCTACTAAACCCCAACCCTGGCTCTCCTCCGTGTCCCCACTCCCCGTCGAACCAGACTCAGACCCAGACCCAGACCCAGTCTCCCCACCCCACTCCTTCCCACTCCACCCCCACCCCCACCGCCTCCCGCAAGAGCGAGAGAAAGCGCAAGCTCCGAGAGTTTCCCGAGATGTCTGACACCAATAAGATAACCTCTCACCATAAGACCTGGTCTGAAGCCGACCAAGTAACCCTGCTCAAAGCCGCCAAGGAGTTTCGTGCCACAACTGGATCAGAGCCTAAAATTGGGACCATAAGGGAGTTTTTTGACAAAATCAAGGGATCCGTGGCGCCCCATCTCGATCCTGATAAAGCCTACTACAAGCTCAAGCGCCTTAAGAGCAAGTTTTTGTTGAATGGCAGTGTCACCCCGAGTGGGGCCCATGACAGAGTTCTCTACAACCTGTCCAAGGATGTGTGGCGTGGTTTAAATGGAGGTCAGAAGACGCCTGCTCATGCTGGTATGCTTTATTTTTTTCTGGTAAATGGTTATGAGCAAGTAGTGAAACTGAGGTATGATCGAGACACTTGCTGATCATACTAATTTGGACTTGATTCTTAATTCAATGGGAGTTATACTGGAGAAATAATTATTAGTGACATTGGCACCACAAACAAAAATATTATTGCCCTTTTTTTGGATGGGTCTCATTCTACCATTGGCAATTATTTGGCTAAAGTTGGCAACTCTATCTCATTCTCCACAAGAATTTCTAATGTGAGTGGAACAATTACAACTATCTATCAATGTCCCAGAACACTATTTGCATAATAAAAAAGGTTGCTGGTTTAGCAATTAATGATGGAAAATGATCCTTTTAAAAAATAGAGTGAGTCTATGCTGCTGTTCATGGCACCAGTTGGCCAGTGCTATTGGTCCAAATCTCAACTTTTGAGATTTTAAACAGTATTCAATCTGATCAATTCGATTTGGAAATGGAAGTCCCATAGGAACTCATTACATTTTTTTAGGGTTTTTAATATTTTTTGCAATATGGAAATGACCATTTTTATTAGACAATCTATAATATTTTAAATCAATGGTTTTCTTCCTGTAGAAAAAATAATTAAAGATTGTTAAAAAAATATAAAATTTGTTTTCCTATAGGATTTTGTTATTTAGATTGAATTGAACAGATAGGATCAGCTGTTTGAATATCTATAATTGATATTTCAAACCATAGCACGGGCTGGTTGGTGCTCTGAATTAGCATCTTAGACTTGCTCCAGAAAAAACCTTTTTCTTTTTCCTTTTCTTTTTTTGAAAAAAAAGATGGGGAGGTTGATCACTGATATGTTCAAAAGGAAGATGGCTTGATAACTGATAAGTTTCCTTAGTTTTTAACATTATGTTTATATCCTTTGTCACCTCTTCACTCAAAAGAATTATAAGCACTTAAAACTAAGGGGACTACCATATAATTTCTCTGAAGATGAAAATTTGATCAAGACCTCTTTTTATTGGTCATATTATCTCCAATATTTCAGGATTCAATGTTATAATCTCTGGCATTATCTATTTTATTTGACCAGGCAACAAGGATGAAGGTAGAGATTATGAGGAGGATGGGGATGACTATGCTATTGTGGCGGTAGAGAAAACTCAGAAAAAGGTGGAATCATATCCATTTTTAAGTGATGCTTTAAGGGAGTACTGGAAATCCAATGGAGATAAATTTTCGGCTGTCTCGCTGGAGAACGGTCTGACACAAATGGACACAGGCCGAGCAAGGGAACTGGAGAAGAAGTGGAAGAAGCAACTGGAGGCTGATATTAGGTCCCGCATGAAACAACATGAGGTTTTTAAAGAGGTATATGCATTGCTCATTGATGGTGTCAAGGGCCAGGGGTTATAGAGTCAAATCATCTTATGAAAATTCTCATGTTGTGGTGCATTGCTTTTTATCTTCTCTATCTGAAATTGTTCTCTTCTTTTTTTCTAACCCTCCACCCTCCACCCTCCACCCCCCCTCATTGTTGTTATGTACAGTTGTAGTGAGAGTAGTGTGAATTAAGCAGTTAGATGCTAGATCAGTGTTTTTCACCATGTTATGGATGTGCAGTTATCGTTTAATTTGTTTTACATATTTAAAATCCTGTGTTTATTGTTGGAAGAGCTTTCTGTCTGGATCAGTAGTCTTTCATTCAAATTGTTGGTGTTAGTTAGAAAACTTGTTCTGTAATATTACATTTGTATTCTGTGCTTCTACCTGTCTTTTCTTTGAGAAAATGTTCCAACAATATATTGATCCAGTGCTTCTGTACTTATGCCAAGGTTATTTTTAATCATATTACATCAATAACTTGATACAATTTTAGTGGAAGCACACAAAAGTTTATTCATACAGAGATAGATACTAGCAAGCAGCTTGCGAAGCCCACAAAGTGGCGTGCAAGAGCAGTACAGATTACAGACTACAGATAATAAAATAACGGACACACTACTCATTACTCAATCATGCAAAATATAATAGATAATAGCAGGCTTATTTTTACCCTAAGATAGCTTCCATAGAAACCGCCGGTACAGACTTCATACCCTGCCAAAGGAATATTCGATTTCTTATTAAAAACAAAAAAACAAAAAAAATCCATAATCCAGCAGGGCAGGGTAAGTGCAATTCCATAAATAAAATGATATATATGCTGATAATTAATAACAAGGAACTACTAGCTTACTGATTGTATTCGATCTTGATATTCCCAACATCAAGGTTGTTAGAGACAGTGAGGAAGACTTCCTGTGAGAGGTCGAAGGTGCCATTGCAATTTGGGCAGTAATCGACGATCTTAACCGTGACAGTTTGTCCTGTGCATGGATAAGGTGCTTCATTGTTAGCCCCGGTGCACGTGATGCTGTACATCCTCCCACACGCGGCTCTGTTGTCCCAGATAGCATCACTGGCCGCTGCAATTGTTGTGCCTTCATCGGTATACCCGTAGCACGACGATGCTAAAAACATAAATTAAATATGTTGTACGATTACAAGTTCTTAATTGTTACTTGTTAGGAAAAATAAATTGAGTGTATTCCGATATTTTGTTCCAAGGTACGTAGCTGGGCTTATATACAGCCTAGCCTAAGTAATATATGTATGTACGTACGTGTATAAGGTGGTGTGTAGTATGTAGCAGTGCCAGCAGTAGCCACCGTGACTGATACAAGACCAAGAAATATAGCAAGAATAAGAAAGCTCTTCTCCATAATTGTGCTCTAGAGTTGCAAAACTGTTTTTTTGTTAATTGTGTGAGGAGCAGCCAATTTATAGAATTGAGAGATCAGGGAGGTGGCTTAATTAACAAGGGGAATTGCCAAGTCAGTCAACTCTCAAATGTATAATAAATTTGAATTGTGTCAGTGTTAACCTTATATTTCACATATTATGAAAAAGGTTCAGATATGTATTATCAAATAATTAGCACAAATGAAGATAATTTAAATATAATATATACTTGTTAATTAGTAAATGAAGATTAAAAGTAAATATCTTTAAAACAAATCATTGTTTTTTTCAAATTTATGTTTCTACAATCTTCCACAAAATTGAAGTTTTATAAATATCAAATGCAAAATTTTGTAAAGCAAACTACTAAATATTTATAATGGTACAAATTCTTTACTTCATCCGGTCTTGATGGTTTCAATTTAGAGGAGATATAGAGAAAAATCATATATTGACTAGCTCTTTTGATCTGAGAGTTTCTTCACCACACGCAGTCACGCACAATGGAGAATTGCAACCACAAGTTGTGCATTAATGACCTTACAATTAAATCTTGTAATTTTCGTTAGTCTTAAAGGCTTACACACACATTAGTGATAAGGCCTTCATGTCAATTATAGAGATTAATTGTATTTGATTTGTTTATGTTTTATATATTTAGCTTTGTAAATAGAATAGGGTTAAAATGCTTCATTGATTTAGTGCCTAATCATACTCTAACATCGTTATCTTTATTTTTAAAATCTAAATAGTTGATCTGAGTGGAATTACAACTTGTAAAAGTAATTTATTTGAGCTAATTACTATAAGTACCATGTTTCTCATAAAACTCTATGAGTGAGCCTATGGTACTATGCATAGCGCTGATGATTGGTCCGTATCTATAAGCTTCACTAACTAAATGATGAATAACATTCAATTTCAATATAGATATATCATATGTTATATAAACTTTTCCGATTTTTTTATTTATATTAAAAAAATAAATAAAATTTTTAAAAATAACCAAACCCATGTTGAATTTCGAAAACTACCCAAACAAAAATTTTTTTTTCTAGAAACTCAAATCTAATACCAGAAAAAAAAATTCTGGATCCGAAACTGAAAAAAATTATCCGGTATTTTTATTAGAAACCGGATAAATATTTTCTGGTTTTGGACAGCAATTTTTTTCTGGGATCACACTGATTTTGTTTATAAAAACCGCAGATCTTAGTGTTGCTTTCACTCAATCTCCCACTCACTTTCACTCAGTCTCAAACATAAAGTTTTATCATTTTATTTAATTTTAAATTATTTAAATTTGTAATTATTTGTAATAATTTAGAAAATAGTTTAGATATTGTCTGATTAAATTAGAAAATTCTAAAATAGTTTAGAATATTATTCTATTAATTAAAAAAATTTCAAAATGGTGTAGAATAATTTAGAAATTTTCAAAATGGTGTAGAATAATTTAAAAATTTTCAAAATGGTCTAGAATAATTTAGAAAATACTAAAATGATTTAGAATTGTTTTAGGAACCTCTTTGCTTTTTAGATCCCTTACGGAACTCTGACTGTCTGATCAATCGGCTTTTCGATTTAGGTTTTTTTATTTTTTATTTTATTTTTATTTATAATATAATTAATTACTTCATTGTAGTCCAAGTTTAGGATATTGTCCAAATCATTTATAATTTTTTAGAACATTCCAAAATGGTTTAGAATAATTTATAAAATTCCAAATAATATTGCCCTATTAATTTATAAAATTCCAAAATGGAGTAGAATAATTTAGAAACATCCAAAATGGTCTATAATAATTTTGAAAATTGTAAAATGATATAGAATAATTTTTAGAGGTCCGGACAATTTTTAATTACTTATATGTTGTTATTTTTTAAATTGTCAGATCAATCGAAACTAAAAATGACAACTATTTGTTTGAAAAAATTTATTGGAGGGGAAATCCAATATAATGATGACGGGGTCTTTTACAGTACCCGAGTTAAATACTCATTACCGCTAACTGTGAACCATAGCTTTGATTATCCTCGGAATGAAATTTATAAATTTGTTGGGTATAATGCTAGTCAAGCAAATCTGAAAATCCAAGCCAAGTTTAATATGTCCACCGATGGCCAACGTGACTATCAATTAGTACCGGTAATGAACCAACAATCATTCAAAATGATTTTAGGAATTGTGTTGTCTTTTCCACAAAGGTTACTGATCCTGGAGTTTTATGTAGAATTGGAACTGAGCTATACCGGTCAGATTTCTGAACCTCGATCCCGACCTAGTATCAATCGGAATCCTGTGGATTCCGATCCAATACGAGTTAGATCCCGACCTAGTACCAGTCGACACTCTATGGATGTACCAATGAGACCCTGACCCAATATCAGTAGCAACTCTATGGATCAACCAGTTAGACCCCAATCCAGTACTAGTCGAAACTCTATGGATGTACCAGTTAGACCCTAACCCAGTACCAATTGGGTCCGTAGACAGGTATGTGATTATTCGCATGTACCTGTGGATGTAATTGATTCTGATAGTTTGGAGAGTAGAGATGAGATGCTCTCAGGTGAGTCATCAGGTTCCGACGATGATATTGGACCGTCCAGCCAGTCACAATCACAATCCCATCAAACATAATCCCGTGAAGCACAGTACCCGATAACTGGTCGGGAAAAACTGACACATCCGGTTGATAGTTTCAATGACATATCCCGTTTTCAGCCTGCAAATGTCAATTTTTTGGCAGCTCAAAAAAAAATTAGATAATCCATTGGCTAAGGGTGTAGTTTATGAGTTGAAAATGGCTCTGAGGATAGCAATTAATGAGTTTTATCTCGATAAGAATTGTGAGTGCAAGGTTCTTAGAAGCTAACCTAGACGTTACGAGGTGATGCGCAGAGATGTTTTTGTAAATTTAAGATATACGTGAAGCAAAATGGTCTTTCAGAATCTTGGATTATTACCAAACAAGCAATCCCCCATATGTGCACAGTATCGGCAACACGTACTAATCATTGTCAGCTTACAACAGAGATGGTTGCCCTTGCGATTGATAAGACCATTAGAAGGGATGTGTGCTCTTCTATAAATCATATTCGAGATATCGTCATGATGAAATATGATAAGGTAACCTCCAAGTACAACAAATTATGGAGAGGCCGTGAGCTTGCTATTGCAAATTTGTTTAGGAGTTGGGAGAACTCGTACAACTTGCTTATTCCACTATTGGAAGCCATCAAAAGAAAAAAAATCCAGGAACTAAGTATTGTGTGATCTCGACCCCGATTGCCAGAGAAATTGATAGGTACTTCCACAGAGCGGCATGGGCATTTGGAGCATGTATTGCAGCGATACCGTTCCTCAAACCAGTGATTAGTATGAAGGATTTCATGATGCGAATCAGATAAAATAAAAAAAAATTTAATCCGATAACATCTAAGATCGTTCTATTATTGCTAATTTATCCATGTCGTAATCATATACATATTCCTACAAGAGGGAATTTTATATCATACCTATGATCTTTAACGTAGCTTGATTCCTCTGAGGTTCACCTTGAATCCGAAACAAGAACGGTGTCGAGTTCGTGCTAGCGAACTCTCTTCCGCGTCTAGCTTTTCACCCGTCTATTAATCGATTGTATAATCAATCGATATATATTTTAGCAAAATGTTTTGGAGAAAAAAACTCTAAACTCACAAGAGAGAGAGAAAAGCCATACCTGATGTATATATATTTTGTTCTATTATTTACAGGCATTAAAAATATAATTAGACTCTTTAAATTCGTATTAAAACATGAACAGAATTCGAAACAGCACATCAACTTCTGACCTTTCGTTACTAAAACTATCATAACTTTCTGTAGGGAATTCCAAACGACTTGAAACTTTCACCGTTGGATTCTAGATCCAAAGGGCTACATAATTCATATAGATCATATGCCCAGATTGGTTAATGTTTTCCCCTTCAAATGCTCATTCAAAGTTGCCTTAAAATCTGTCCATTTTGTAATCCGAATTTAATGGTCATAATCAATATTTGTTTGGGCTTATTCTCTTCTCAATTTGCTAAAATATGTTTTGGACTTGGGCTTGGGCTTGAAATAAATTTATATTTCATAATATTCACATATTATGATATGTGCAACGAATATTATTCTCATAATATGCACATTACAATATATATTTATTTCCCTGCTAGTCAGTCACATCATGTGACATAATATTTATTTCTTGTTTCCCGTTCAGTTGGTGTGACCTATATTGAGGATCTATATTATGTTGGCAATGAAATAAAATATTTAATTTCATAAACTGTAAGCGGTATTCTAGCTATACATTACAGCTACCCAAATAACATAGACGTTTAGTAATCCTTTTACGAAACGCGATCCTTACAGTAATGTAACATTTGTCATTACTTGTGTCCATTTCTTGCCTTATGATATTCTGATTAATATACAAAGTAGGACTGTGTCATCTTTGTATTATAATCATTTCTTGATCTCTATTAAGCAAATTATAAAATTATAACTGCACTTCAGTTATATTGGATCCATTTATAATTCTACTTTACCAAGGGGCCCAAAATATCATTTCTCATTATTAATGAGTGACAATGATGCTATTGACATATATCATTTTCCCGCACAAGTTACATATAAAGAACTATTATTTTTATCACCACTTCTTGCAAGTAGCTTTTAATAATAATCACGTTTGTACATTCCTCATGTGAAAACAATATATGTCTCAATCTTGAAATCAGAGACACGATGAAAACATTAATAACACTAACACAATCCATATAATGTTTCATCTATTAGGTCTGTTCAATATATGAAGCATTTCATACATTCGTGTTATTAAATGATAATCTTTTATCAACGTTTGCAGAACTACAACGTACTTTTAATCAACACGACAGTCTTATATGTCATATTAGTGTTCCTGCTAATATGCAAAGCCTGTGAACATTTTAGTGTTGTATATTTATTTACTTAAAGTCCTGCAGTTCAAGACCAAGTGCATCTTCTTGAACACTTCTAAATATAAATATAAAACTCATGGAACAAAATGTAAATCACATTCAATTCATAAATATAACATATATAAAAGAGAATCAACAAATGATAACTTTTAGAACACAAATCTAACATAGTATTGATTCATGTTTCATGTCGGGACGGTACCAAGGTAGGATGCTAATAGCATTTATGTACGATGCTCAAGGTTCTAAATAACGTTTATCGTGTCATAATGGGAAGCCTACAAAAAAAGCTATAGCGAATAGCGTCGCTATAGAGAAAGCTATGCTACATAGAGTTTTCTTATTTTTATAAAAATTATATCATATATTTATACTAAATATCAACATTATCTAAGTCTCATAGAACAATAAATAATATCAAATTGATTAAAAAATTATAATATTCATATTGAACCAAGACAAAGTCCAAATTGCGACTCAAAATATCTATAGTAATACTAATATCATAAACTATCAATCTTTTTTTATTCAAAATATATTTAGCATCATGACATAATATATCATTTTTATATTTAAATTTCAAAATAAGATAGACATCATGTCATAATTATCTATCTTCATGTATTCAAAATATTCAAACTACTGTATAGTAAGTATCATTTTGTTATTTCAAGAAATATCATAATATATTCAATCTAAGCCTTTATTTAAAACCCATATAAATTGGAAAAAAAAAAACCAGCTCATGTTGCATAGCATGTTGTAACTTCCCTATTTTGATTTCGTTTGATAGATCTCTCATTAAATATTTAATAGTTTAATATAAAGCTTAGTACGTCAATTACAAAAAAAAAATTATGGTCAAAATCCAATATGAGCCTTTATTTAAAGCTCATATAAATTGAAAAAAGAACAACAAATGTTGCATAGCGGGCGCTATTTGCGCTACACACTAGCGCTATAGTGAATCGCTATTACCGCTATAGCGTCCGTAGCTCAAATAGCACGTTATTATGCCATAGCTTAGCGTTTAGGGTCCAAAAATGCTATAGTGCGCTATTTAGAACACTGACGGTGCCGAAAACCAATTGCTTCCAGTGACTTTTGCAATTGTGGACAAAGAAAGCGCTGACAACTGGGGGTTTTTATGAGATGGTTGAGGTTGGAAGTAATTGGAGATAATCTATTATTTTGTGTCATATCGGATAGACATTTAGGGATTAAAGCCGTGTTCCAGGATCTGAATCTCGGATGGGATAAGTCTACCGATTAATGTGTGCATCGGTAGTGCTCTCAACATGTTGCCGAAAATCTTTTCAAGCACATGGGCCGAAAGAGAGAGGTTAGCGACAGGTTCATAGCTGGAGCCAATAAATGCAAACCTAGGAGGTTGCATGAGATGTTACAAGACTTTGAAATTGGTTGTCTAAAGGCTATCGACTACTTTAACAAAGTGGGTAAGACGAACCTAATGATGAAAACGAGCTTCCATGTCCAGAGAAGTTGTATCAACCAGAGGATGGAGGTCACCGATGGGGGATAATGACAACAAATGGGTCAGAGTCACTGAACGTCGTATTCAAAATTAGTCGGCGATTACCGGTTGCAGCGATCGTAGAGGACACGTTCTATAAGTCGGCGATTACCAGTTGTAGCGGTCATGGGAATGTATCCAGACTTCGAATACTCGTCTCTTAGAATTGAAACATTACGATCCATCCCATCCACGTGCTTGCCAAACAAGTAGACAGATGCCATGCAATCCTTCTGGTACCATCTTCGATATCTTACAAGGTTATCTACATCCCACGGATGAGCTACTTTGTACATGTGCATATTGTGTCGCATGGTTTACATGCCGCGTCAAAATTTTGAGATTTTGAAACTTTGTAGGCTCAGTGCGTTCGCACTGGTGGTGGGTGCGGGTGGCTGACCCGTACTGGCACCAGTTTTCCCTTGATTAGATTTTCAAAATTCTAAAATTCACTGCGAGTAGGGGTGCAAACGGGTCAGATATTACCCGTCAAATCCGGATTCGTATCCGAATTTTTATGGATTTGGATATTCGGATACGAATAGTTGCGGATTCGGATACGAATACAAATTTTTTTATGCGGATTCAGATACGAATACAGGTTAAGTTTTAGAATCAGATATGGATACAGATACAAATAATTATCTGGATCCGGATATTTTAATTTTTCGGATATCCGGATAGGAATATGCTAGCATGCTATGCATGGCATAGAACCCCTCCATGCAACGGCTTGGATTTCGAGTTTTCAAAATCCTAATGGTCAATCTGAACCGTTCATCTTGTTCTCCATATTAATATGTGTTTGAAGACCAAATTTTACATTTTTTGGAATTTTTTTACTATTTCTTTATATTGATTGAAAATCGCTGTTTTCAGCAAATTTGGACCATAAAAAACAGCAATTTTCAATAAATCTAAAGAAATAGTAAAAAAATTTCAAAAAATGTAAAATTTGGTCTCCAAACACATATTAATATGGAGAACAATATGAACTGTTCGGATCGACCATTAGAATTTTAAAAACTCGAAATCCGAGCCGTTGCATGGAGGGGTCCTATGCTATGCAAAGCATGGTAGCATATTCCATCCGGATATGTTAAGATTTGGGAGAATTTTTTTGTGTCTATTTATCCTTTGTATTAGAATATCTTTTGTATTAGTATTTTTAATTAAAGTTATAGTTATGTTGGTGAATTTTAGTTAATCAGATATATATTTTGTAATGGTGTAACAAGTTAATTAGATATATATTTTGAATTAGAAATTCGAATTATATCTGTATCTATATTTGTATCCGAATATATCCAATCTGTATCTGTATCCATTTAATATCTGATCCGTATCCGTATCCGTTTAATATCTGATCCGTATCTGTATCCGAAAAAAAATACGGATACGGATATGGGTTGAGCACTATCTGATCTGTATCTGATCCGTTTGCACCCCTAAGTGCGAGTACGGATGGTTGACTCGCACTGCGGATGGGTCTGTCCGCACTCATGAAATTTTCTGTGTTGATCTGAATTTTCTGAAATCTACTAAGTGTTGAGTACGGATGGATTGACCCGCACTGAGTCACATTGCGGACGCAGTAGGCTTGGACTTTTTCTGAAATTGTGCCAAAAATTGAGTAAGTGCCGAGTGCGGGTGAGTGACCAGCACTGCGGATGAGTGCATCCACACTCAGGGATTTTTCTGTGTTAATTTGCATTTTTCTGAAATTTGTCAAGTCCCGAGTACAGGTGACCGACTCGCATTGCAGATGAGTGCATCCACACTCAGGGCATCTTTTTAACAAAACCCAAATTTCTCTTTTTCCTTTCTCTCTTCCCCACTGCACCCCATTCCTTGTGTGTTCCACCCAAAGAGAAAAAAAAGGGAGAGAGAGCTCCATATTGCATGAAAGCTCGGGAAATCAAAGGTATGAGCGAGAAATTGGACGTGGATCTCTTCTAGTCCTTCCATTCAGTATTTTTTTCTCTCATTCTCTCTCTTGAAACCTCAGATTTTCTCGATTTCTCATTTTTTTGTTTTCTACCTGAGATTCGTGTTCAAATTGCTCGTAGACTGGTTCCTCTACACTTCTTGTTGGTATATTTGTCAATCTTTTTCCTAATTCAATTTCGATTTGGGTTTTCAATTTTTAGGATTTTTAGTACCAAAAATTGAAATTGGGCATAATCGTGAATTGATTTGTTTAATCTAACCGATTAGACTTGTAATCGGTAGGGTTACCTCTTGATCTTGAATTACTAGAATGTTTAACGACTAATTTGAGGTTTTGACCAAATTAGGGTTAACCACTCGATAAATTAAATTGTTGCGGAAATCAAAATAGAAGAACCGGTACCTAAACTGTTACCAAATTGAATTGTATATGGTTTAGAGGACCTAGATGTATTGTGAGATTCTTAAGCAAAAGAGAAGTATAAGAAGGATTGGTACCAAGGTATTCGGTATGAATTAAGGAAAGTATAAGCCCTAATACAACTCGAGTAAACATCTCGATCATGAACCAAAGTTAAACCTAGTATACGTGTAATATAGGTGTAGGCTCGGTCGAGCAAGACTTCGCGGGACAATTCGAGACGCTAGATTCTTAATTGAGCGGTACGCTCGTCATAATCAGGTGTGGGATTCTTGGACTTGTTTGATATTTCATTTTCAGGAATTAAACTGTTTATTCATTTGTCATGTTGAATATTTGATTGATTGCATCATTAAATTGTGTATATCATTTGCATAGCCCAATGAAATTAAACTCGAATTGATGTGTTTTGAGTAATTTGCATGCTAGTATGGTTGTCGATTGTGTCGATCTATTACGATCTGGTTTTGAGAGTCACCACGAACTTGTTGATTGATAATGTATAAGTGAATGGATTTACGAAGTTGAGCACTTAGATCCAACGAATTTGCAAAGTTGAGTTGTATAAGCTGACTTTGAGCCTATAATCCTTCTAGCGCTTTAGGTGAATGACCCTCAGTTTTCCCAGTACTGGTTGGGACGAGGGGTGAGTGATTGTATTGATGTGTGATTTGGAGTCGTGGGTGACATGTGTAACGTCTGTGGCTTGGTGGCATTTTCCTACGTGTTAATGCATTTGGACGGTCAATTGAATATTACGAACATTGGAATGATTCCAAAGAGGATTTTCTTTATATGACTTGAACCAGACCTTAATAAACGGTTAAGTCAAGCAACTACAGATGGGTGTCTGATAAACGGTCCAGCTCGGTGGGATGTCCGTAGGTGTCAGTAACCCTACAGATGAGGGTTTGATAAAGGGTCAAGCTCGAAAGAACATCTGTTGTTGCTACAAGTCCTAATAAGTCGAGTTAAGCCAAATATGTATTTGTTTGTTTGAACTTCACCTTGGAAATTCCATAAACTGTGATTTGGTTTGTTCTTGTTGTCGAGCATATGCATTACTGTTATTATGAATGTGCATTAGTTTGAACTGCTATTGTTTGGGTTTCATTTTTGAATATGGAGTTTGATTGCAAGTCCAATAATCTACCTGTGGAAAATTCGCATTGAGAATTTATTCTCACCCCCACCTTTCGGGTTATTTTACAGGTTCTGATGCGACTGATTCCAGGGAGGCACGAGAGTAGTAGGCCTTTGGCAGTTACCTATATATAACCCTAGGGATATTTTTGTATAGCTTTAGGGTAGGTCTTATGGTTAGTATCCAAACGAGATACTTTTGATGTATTATATGTTGACCAGACTGTGTATTCTGATTTATATTTAGAAACTTGTTTTATATTATTATTGTCCGATTGAATTGTTAATTGCATTGTAAGCATACACGGTGTTGTATGCTTACAGCGGGGTACTGTTGCAACCCATGGCCGTGGGGTGTGACAGTCCTGGACCCCTTATGTAGGGCATCTCTGAGTCCAAAAAAAAAATTTCCAGTTTTGGGAGCTTAGTCTGGAAAAAAAAAAATTATGAATTTGGAGACCGGAAAAATTTTATCTGGATTTTGAATTCAATTTCCGGAAAAATTTATCCAGTGTTAGAGGTTAAATCCGGGAAAAAAATTTCCAGTTTGGATACTTTTCGAATTTTAACACAGATTTGGTTATTTTTTGAAATTTTATTTATTTTTTGGATATAAATAAAAAAATCGGTAAACTTTTCCTATAAAATTAAACATCACGCTTAGAGATTATAATTTGATTTGATTTAAGAATTACTTTATATCCTAATTGAACTAACGATGATACACTCATTATTATTATTTTTCCAATTTAGTTATGGAACATGTTGTATATCGGAAGACTAATAGATTTTCCGAAAGTCATTTTTTTATTTGAAATATCAAACATTTGGTACTTCAAAATTCAAATTAACGAACGCTCCAGTTGTTTTTAGTAAACTTCCTTCATTGGTACTTACAACTAGAATTCATGAAGAGACAGAATTGTGGTTATCTTGTTGTAAAGAGGTTGGAATAGTGGCCTCTATTGACTGATGTGTAGGGTATTGGAATTTTTTTTTTTTTTTTAGAGATTGTTTATGATGTATTAAACAAATCTATCTATTGTAAATTGGTAGCTACAACCAAAGTTTGAAAAAAAAAATTCCTTAACTTGTGATATCACAAGACAATTAAAGAATAAAAATTAGGGTTACATGAATAAACGCACCTCCAGTCACACTGAAATCAGAAAGAAAGAAGAAAAATGAGAAGTGGCAAATATGTTTCTTAGAAATAAATAAAAGCTATTAATTCATGAGTTTAAGTTTTATTTTGAAAAAATAAAATAAGAAAGTAAAGAGCTGCCTAACCTGATTTAGACGGAGTCTGTACGTTCAGATAAAGGGTTTGATAAATGGTCCAGCTCGAAAGAACATCTGTCGTTGCTACAAGCCCTAATGAGTCGAGTTAAGCCAAATATGTATTTGTTTGTTTGAACTTCACTTTGGAAATTCCATAAACTGTGATTTGGTTTGTTCTTGTTGTCGAGCATATGCATTACTGTTATTATGAATGTGCATTAGTTTGAACTGCTATTGTTTGGGTTCCATTTTTTAATATGGAGTTTGATTGCAAGTCCAATAATCTACCTGTGGCAAATTCGCACTGAGAATTTATTCTCACCCCCACCTTTCGGGTTATTTTACAGGTTCTGATGCGACTAATTCCAGGGAGGCACGAGAGTAGTAGGCCTTTGGTAGTTACCTATATATGACCCTAGGGATATTTTTGTATAGCTTTAGGCAGGGGCGGATCTACTGTAGCACAGGGGGGGTCAGCTGCCTCCCGCTGGATTTTCAAAAATAGTGCTAAAAATATGCTTTTCGGACCTCTGCCCCTCCCTGAAATTCAAATTGCCCCCCTGTAGCCCATTCTGGAATTTTAATAGACGGAACATAGCCCATATAAACTCTGAGCGAAACAAATTAGCGGAGCCCAAATAGGCGCTGATCCCAAATAGCGAAAATTAGTTGAACCAAAATGTTGATTTTTTTTCAAGTAGTTTGGAATTTTTATTATATTGATTGGTATTTTTTTGTTATGTTGAATTGTACCCAATAAGTTATTGGGTTTAAACCCGATAAGCTATTTGCATCCGATTATTGCCCCGCCCTGACAAAAATCCTGCATCCGCCCCTGGCTTAGGGTAGGCCTGATGGTTAGTATCCAGACGAGATACTTTTGATGTATTATATGCTGACCAGACTATGTACTCTGATTTATATTTAGAAACTTGTTTTATATTATTATTGTCCGATTGAATTGTTAATTGCATTGTAAGCATAAACGGTGTTGTATGCTTACGGCGGGTTACTGTTGCAACCCGTGGCCGTGGGGTGTGACAACCCTGGACCCCTTATGTAGGGCATCTCTGAGTCCAGAAAAAAAATTTCCGGTTTTGGGAGCTTAGTCTGGAAAAAAAAATTCTGAATTTGGAGACCGGAAAAATTTTATCCGGATTTTGAATTCAATTTCCGGAAAAAATTTATCCAGTGTTAGAGGTTAAATCCGGGAAAAAAATTTCCGGTTTGGGTACTTTTCGAATTGGAAGTGTCTAATTGTCCACAGTCTTTTGTCCACCATTTGTCCACAGCTTTGACTTGCGCGAATACTGTAAAATTACTTCTATATACTGTATAATTATACAATATATCACATAAAATATATCAGTTAATCACAAAATATCCAGCAACTATTTGAAGTGGTCTCATAATAGTTAGAAAAAGATTGAAACTTGCACAACATGACAAAATAAATGTACTTTTAAAGTGTACTTTCGGAAATTACAGTTATAGGAAGTTATTGGTAGTTAGAGTTAGTTATTAGCGGTTATTGGCAGTTAGAGTTAATTATTAGCATCTGCACTGGGTTGAATCTTGTATACTGTAAAATTGAATCTTGTATACTGTAAAATTGAATCCTGTATACAGTAAAATTTTCAATTGAATCTTGTATACTGTAAAAATTAAATCTTCTGCACATTAAAATTTACAATTGAATCTTGTATACTGTAAAATTAAATCAGCAGAACTGTAAAATTGAATCTTATATACATTGGAATTTTGAATTGAATCTTGTATATTGTAAAAATTAAATCTTGTACAGTAGAATTTTCAATTATATCTTGTATGCTGTAAAATATATACTGTAAAATTTTCAAATAATACTGTAAATTTTCAATTGATTCTTGTATACTGTAAAATTTCTAAAACTAAACCATAAAATGATACAATCTATACTGTGAGATAAAATATAACAAATGTTACATTTCAGTTTAAACTACAACCTACAAAGAATCATGTATACTGTAAAATTACAAAATATAAACTATAAAATAATACCATGTATACTCTAAAATTGCTAAATTCATACATGCATCCATCATCACACAAAAAATTTGTTCACCACAAAACAACATATGTTCACTACAAACAATATCTATTCAACACAAGGTAAAAATATTCACCACAACATTCAAAATAATATAATAGCAACAAAAAAATTATAGACAAATAACTTTTACATTAAAAACCTCTTGTGTTTATTGTTTGGATGAGTAAGAAGCATCTCTATCATCTCTTTCCTCCAGATTTTCACAGGATGAATACTGTAAAATTACAAGATAAATACTGTAAAATTAACAAATCATCTCTTTCTTCCATATTTTCACAAGATGAATACTGAAAAATGACAAGATGAATACTGTAAAATTAACAGGGCAATATTGTAAAATTAACCGATCAATGCTCCATATCACCTCTTTATCATCTATTTCCAAATTTTCACAAGATGAATACTGTAAAATGATAAGATGAATACTGTAAAATTAACTGGGCAATATAGTAAAATTAACAGATCAATACTCCATATCGCCTCTCTATCATCTCTTTCCTCCAGATTTCATTTGAAATACTAGATCTGTTACTACATATAACAAAAACAACAAATTCAACATAAATAACTTATTAGATTTTAATTTTGCCGTGCTCTTCAACAAAAATAACTTCTATTTGATCGTGCTCCACAATTGAAGGTTTCATTGCGATCATGTATAAAAAACGAGATCGAGTCAGTAATCTAAATTAAAATCAACATTGCAAAAAAAAAAATGAATCAAAGAATGTAAATACAAAAAAAAAACAATCTGATTGAAGACTTCCTTGAACTCGACAATATGATTGTCGGTGAGTTGATCCACCATTTAATTCTTTCTAAGATGAGAAAATAGGCACAAAAGAGAAAAAGAGAATAATCTATGAGTACTGGAGAGAAAAAAGATTAAATAATGATTAAGTATGTTAATTTGATTTAACATTTTAGGATTTTACCTGGAAGCAAGATCGGTAGTTGTTTCATTAAGTTTATATATATGAAGTTGTATTTAGCCTTTTTTTCTATTGGAATCATATATGCTATGGATGATTTTTTCCAAAACAAAGACTTCGATCTAGATAAATTCTTATCCGATATTCCGGTCGATCCTCCTCAAAATGATAAAATCGAAGAAGACAGAGATTCTCTTATAAAAAAAAAATTAAGGTGCTATTTTCACAAACAATCACACCTTTATCGACAGGATTTGAGATTGGGGGCAAGTTTCGCAATTGCTTTTCTTTAATTTCGCCAAGACTATGTAGTACAGTCTTCTTTGTATCATTCATCTTTAGAGAACTTGTCTGAGTACCACCGGTGAGATCAAAAAGTAAAAGGGATTTAACTCCGATTGGATAAATTAGGCTTTTCAATTGTGGCGATCGAACGTAAAAGAATACCGAATCGAAGCAGTTGTGGTAGGTTGATCGCAGTTCAGAGAATGTGCTGATGGCTATCGCCACTGGAGGCGGCGATCAGTTCCCTCCTCCTAGTTCTAGTTCAATCGATGCTCAAAGATTCAGAAATTTTGTTAGGAGAAATGGATCAAATTTCAAAAATGAAGAGGGAAGGGAGATCTAAATATTTACGTTTTTGTAAAGAGAGAGAGAGATTGGAAATTATTTTCAAAACAAAGAGACAGATTAAGAAAATTTATAAAAGGAAAGTTGGTACGGATAGTAGAGTTCGTTATAAAAGCATTAGAAGATAAATGGATAAGGTTGTGGACAGATTGTGGACAAAGCTCTGTGGATCATAACCTTTTCTCTTTCGAATTTTAACACAGATTTGGTTATTTTTTGAAATTTTATTTATTTTTTGAATATAAATAAAAAAATCGGTAAACTTTTCCTATAAAATTAAACATCACGCTTAGAGATTATAATTTGATTTGATTTAAGAATTACTTTATATCCTAATTGAACTAACGATGATACACTCATTATTATTATTTTTCCAATTTAGTTATGGAAATGTTGTATATCGGAAGACCAATAGATTTTCCGAAAGTGATTTTTTTTATTTGAAATATCAAACATTTGGTACTTCAAAATTCAAATTAACGAATGCTCCAGTTGCTTTTAGTAAACTTCCTTCATTGGTACTTACAGCTAGAATTTATGAAGAGATAGAATTGTAGTTATCTTGTTGTAAAGAGGTCGGAATAGTGGCCTTTGTTGACTGATGTGTAGGGTATTGGAATTTTTTTTTTTTTTTTTTAGAGATTGTTTATGATGTATTAAACAAATCTATCTATTGTAAATTGGTAGCTACAACCAAAGTTTGAAAAAAAAAAAAAATTTCCTTAACTTGTGATATCACAAGACAATTAAAGAATAAAAATTAGGGTTACATGAATAAACGCACCTCCAGTCACACTGAAATCAGAAAGAAATAAAAAAAATGAGAAGTGGCAAATATGTTTCTTAGAAATAAATAAAAGCTATTAATACATGAGTTTAAGTTTTATTTTGAAAAAATAAAATAAGAAAGTAAAGAGCTGCCTAACCTGATTTAGACGGAGTCTGTACGTTCAGAGAGAGCGCATAGAAACTTCCACAATTGACTGCCAATGTTTCCACTTTGGAGGAGTCAAGTCCACTATCCCGTCCACGAGGCAGAAGAATTTATTGCTTTGCAACAAAATAGGTTCTGGTTATCTAATTTGGTCTATTTGTCGCCAATTTGATTGATTAATAGTGTTCGACTAGATGTCCGTGTAGTGACATGTATGTTTGATGTGGCTAATATATAGTATTCATATTAAAAGATAAATTATAGGATTTTTTTGTTCAAAAAGTTTTTCTTTATATCTGCATGTCTATTTTGAGGTTGGTTGGACAAACAATTATAAATTCATAAAAAATAATTTTGAATTGTAAGCATTTTAGTCACATCATATTATCATATTATTTATGTTGTCAACGGTTTGATTATATTTTTATTTTCACATTTTTCTCCGACTCATATTTTTTCATACTTTTTTAATTAAAAAAAAAAGTAGACAGCTAAGCTAGCTGCCTAGCTAGCCTGATTTACAGGGAGTCCGTCCAGAGTCCAGAGTCCAGAGTGCGAATACAAATTTCCACAAGTGACTGCAATTATTTCCATTTTGGAACAGTCATGATTCTGGTAATTATAGACGACTAACTGACTAAGGCGAGCGGGACAGAGACGATTGTCTTCGCGGCTAGCTCTTCGTCTTCGTACAATTAATTGAATTATTGTTTTCACAGCTAGGTTTTGGTTTTCTTTTACCTATTTTCCCCGATTTGATTAGCTAAGAGCCTAATTGCCTAATACTGTTCATTTACATTGGCAAGAGAGATTTTTAATTTAATTATAGATAAATTGTCGATTATTTTGTTCAAAAAGCTTCATCTTTATATCGATCCCCAGCTAAGGCCTATTATGAGGCTGGTTGGACGACCAATTATTGTTGGATCCGGCTAAAACCATTGTCGATCACTGCAGGATCATCTGTGTTGAATCTAAAATTGAATAGCAAAAGCGTACCTTAATTCATGACTGTCTTATGTGAGTGAGCACCACTGATTCGGTTCTTCCAGAATAGCAAGACTCTTTAGAGAGTCTCCTTTATTTCTCACACTTTCATCTAATGGGATAATAAGAAATAAATTCACGATAGTCTTGTATTTCGAAGACCAAATCATATATACAGCTTAAGGAATCCCTTGGCTGTCCAAATATTATAATTATTCAATTCAGCCCATCATTAAAATGAATATTATTCTTTAAGTTCTATACATTAAAGGTCCACACCCTATATGACATATTATTTAATTATACGGAGGTACCTAATTAAGCCTTGTTTGAGGATTTAATTAGCTTTTTCATCATTATGCAATTTAAAACCAGTGTAACTTTTTTTTTCTAAATTGTAGCTTAATTATTTCCTTGGTTATTATTTTTTTTATATTTATTTATAAATTGAATATGATAGTACAAGACTGCTAACATATGTTGGAAATTTCTCTCACCATGTTTTATTTTGTAATTGGCTTCTTGGTGTGTGTTTTTCCTCTTTTTTTTGGTTTTCTTTATATATATATAAAGGTTGTGGCTAATTTGCTGCCGGCAACATTTCAGCCGACAGTGCTGCCGCGTTTTATTTATTTTGTGATGTCCAAACAACAAATCCAAATCATTAGATGTTTAATCTATACTATAATCTACTTGGAGACCAAATTTTACATTTTTTGGAATTTTTTTACTATTTATTAAGCTGGTTTGAAAACCGCTGATTTCAGTAAATTTCTGCAGCATTGAAAACAGCGGTTTTCAAACTAGCTTAATAAATAGTAAAAAAATTCCAAAAAATGTAAAATTTGGTCTCCAAGTAGATTATAGTATAGATTAAACATCTAACGGTTTGGATTTGTTGTTTGGATATCACAAAAAAAATAAAACGCGGCAGCACCTCCTGCTAAAATGCTGTCGGCAGCAAATTAGCCGAACCCTATATATATATATATATATATAGAGTGACTAATATGCTTTCGGTAGCATATGGACCGAAGTGTTACCGATTCAAATTTGAAATTTCAAAATCCAAAAAGTCGATCTGAACTGTTTATCTTGTTCTCCATATTATTATGTGCTTGGAGACCAAATTTTACATTTGTCTGAATTTTTTTACTATTTATTAAGCCACTTTGAAAATTGTTGATCCAATGGTGGCTTAACAAAATAATAAAATCAGAAGCCACTGCTGGATCAGCGATTTTCAAAGTAGCTTAATAAATAGTAAAAAAATTCAGAAAAATGTAAAATTTAGTCTCCAAGTACATATTAATATGGAGAATAAGATGAACGATTCAGATCGACTTTTTGAATTTTGAAATTTCAAATTTGGACCGATAGCACTTCGGCCCATATGCTATCGAAAGCATATTAGTCTCTCTCTCTCTCTCTCTCTCTCTCTCTATATATATATATATATATATATAGGAAATGGCTAGCATGCTATCCATAGTTAACTCCATAATTTGCTACGGTATTGTCTACCGTCAGATTGCTTTAAATTTCGGGCACATGATGGAGCGCTAATTGAATTAACGGATATGGAAAATTTTGAATCGCTCTCTCTCTTATTTCCTCTCCCGTCCCACCACCTCTCTCCCGGTAGGGTTTTTTTTTCATTTCCCGCCTCGCTCCCTCCCAGGCCCCTTTTCATCCAGGCCTAAACCCTCTCCGCACCATCCCTACCCATCTCTCTCTCGCTCTCTCGCCTCAGATTGGTGCCAGCACAGAGGCACCATCTCTCTCTCAATCTCTCGCCTCATACCCCGACCCCAGCAAAGACGCGCTCCCGTCAGCCTCAGCTTCACCCCCGCACAGATGCACCCCGTCGTTTAGCACAGATCCTCGCCCCTTTTCGTGAATTGGAGCTTTTCTTCGGTAAATCACTCTATGCCTCCTTGCTTATTTCTTTTTGCTTCTTTGTGGTCTCTCTCAAGCTTGAAATCTGAACTCATGTTGAGTTAAATTTGCGCCTTTGCGAATTGCTTGCTGATTTTTCTTGATTGGGGCTCAAATTGCTTGATGACCTTGAAATTTAGGCTATGAATCGTTGAAGAAATTTAGGGTTTAGCCATTTGTGTTTGATTTCCTTGTTTAAGGGTTTAGCCACCTTTTAGCAATTTCAAGAAAGAGACAGTAATAAGTAATAATGCTGAAATAATAGTATTACCTGTGTTTTGATTTTAGATGGTTTGCATTATAAAATTCCTTTCCTTTTTTTTTATTTAAAAAAGGGCAAGCTGCAAATCATTAACTCTTCTAAGAAGAGACAACATGGGAGGGACTGTTTTTGATACTCTGAACAAAAATGTGAATAAATATAATTCTTAGGAGAGATGAGTGAGATATATACTTTCAAGTTGTTGTTTGGTCATTTTGGAGTCTGATTTCTAGGGTCATTAGACATAAAACGATCATATAACTTTGACTTCTATTAAATTATGGTGCAGTATATAAACCCGATAGAGTAGAATTCGCAACACCCACTGAAGGGGAGCCTTTTGAATGCAATAAATAGGGTTTTGAAGCTGTATGTGCCTACTCTTTATGTCTGGCTTTGCATGTTCTACTGGTTCTTTCATCTCTGGTTTGTAGCTCTTACCCTGTTATCTTTTATTTATTTTTCAAAACTGACACTTAATTTGTAATGTAGTACTCTAACATGAGTTCATATTTGATTGGAAATAATCTAATTACTCTTTTGTTTCTCATACAAATTAATAAAATATATGTATAGTATTATTAAAATAAGTGAGAGCTTGGTTAAGAAAATACTTTAGCCTCAATTACATAATATCGAAATGAAGGAAATTTAGAGATCTATATTCAAATTAGGTTCTCAATACCACATCTGCTTCTCAATATCACATATTTAGACATCTATATTCAAATTAGTTTCTCAATACCACATCATTTAAATTGGTACAAGTCATTTTTTATGTCTGTATTTACTTGACTAGGTAACATGAGCAATGAGAAAAATGGGCTTCCGATAGCCACTGTGGAGGAATGTGAGTTTGGAATTTATGAGTTTGAGGAAGACTGGTTTGGAGGTGATACAATTAATGAAGTGGATGTTATAGGTGATGAAAGGGAGGAAGAGATTGAGGAAGATGATGTTATAGGTGACGAATGGGAGGAAGATGATATTGAAAGAAGTGAGAATGTCAAACCGTTTGTTAGCATGGAGTTTGCTAGTGAAATTGAGGCTAAGAAGTTTTACAACTCATATGGTGGTATACTCAGATTTAGTGTTCAGGTACAGACTAGTGCCAAGACAAAAGTTGGGATTTCTTCAATTAGGATGGTGTGCTCAAAACAAGGGTTGTCAGATCGACAGAAGCAAATAGACAACATGGGGACACCTCAAAAGGAAATCTCAAATAGGAGGAGTGGTTGTATGGCTTTCATTAGGTTTAGAAGATTTAAGAATGGAGTTTGGAAAGTGTCCACATTTAATGCCATACATAATCATGTTTTGATTGCTAGCCCATCAAAAAGAAGAAATCTGAGATCTCTAAAAGGCATGACCTTAGAGGAGAAGGCAATTATAAGACGGATGCGAGCATCGAATGTGCCAATCTCACAAATTTGGCATTACTTAGGAGAAAATGCTGGTGGTATTAATAAACTTCGTTTTTCAAAGAAGGATGTCAATAATCAAATAGTTGAGGAAAACAGGAGGTTGGTGAGTATAGATGTGGAAACAACATTGGCTCATTTTAATAAAAAAACAAGAGGACTCGGAGTTTTTCTTTGCCATAGAGCCGGATAGTGATGGAGTTGTAAAGAACATTGTTTGGATTGATGGTAGAGTGAGGCGGGCATATGCCGAGTTTGGAGATGTGGTGACATTTGATACAACATACAACACTAATAAATATTGCATGCCATTGGGACTTTTCATCGGAGTCAACCACCATTGGCAAAGCATTGTTTTTGGTGCATGTCTTCTTAGAAACGAGCAAGCCACAAATTTCATATGGTTGTTCCGTACTTGGATGCAAGCAATGTTCAACAAGGCACCAAAGGCAATAATCACCGCTCAATGCCCCTCTATGAAAGCTGCCATACAAGAAGCATTTCCTGGTGCAATCCATAGATGTTGCCAATGACATGTAATGAAGAATACGAGAGATCAATTGTTGGTTTACTATGGCAGCAATGATGGTTTTAAAGAGGAGTTGAGAGCTGTTATCAACCGAAGCTTGACAGTTGCTAATTTCGAAAGATCGTGGCGCAAGATGTTAGAAAAGTACAAATTGGAAGACAACAACCATTTCAAAACAATGTTCATGAAACGAGAGGAATGGGTTCCTACCTACTTTCGCGATACATTTTTTGCTCAAATGTTCACAACTCAAAGAAGTGAAGGAATGAATAATGTCATGAAATTGTTAGTGGATAACCATATTTCAATATATCGGTTTGTCCTACAACTTGAGAAGTTGGTAGAGGGGATATGGCAAAAAGAGAGTGACGAGGATTGCCGAACTATCAATGAAACCCCTCAGCTATGGTCTTTAAATGGAATGGAGGTTGATGCACGTGAGGTTTATACCAAGAAATTTTTGTCTTTATTTAAGAAAAGGTTGAAAGATAGTAGTAATGGTTCTGTTGTGGAGATCGAGCAAAAGAGATATTATGAGGTCAACATCACAAAACACCCTTCGTTTCCAAATTGGGTTCCTGAAATCCACAAAGTTTGCATAGACATGGCTGATGTGACCGTCTTATGTAGTTGCAAAGGTTTTGAATTTAGTGGGCTCTTATGTGCGCATGTCATCAAGGTGATGCAACATGTTGGGATGGAACACTTACCTTGCAAATACGTTCTTAAACGCTGGACCAAAGGAGCTAATGAAAGTGTGAAAATGTCAATCCGTGAAAGGAGTACGGGTACAGGAGAATCAACTGAGCTACAATCTATGAGGCATGCCACGTTATATCCTAAAGTGGTACAACTTGTGCATTTGGCTACAAAATCTGTAGAAGCATTCAGATGTGCGGATGTTAGTGTTGATGAGTTGAAAGACAAAATTTTGACTTTGATTCCCTCAAAGTGGAGTGCACCAGAAGAGATTTTAGAGCAACATACTTTGGTTCCCTTGTCGGCCGAAGAGTACATCGATCCACCGATGTCGCAATGCAAGGGAAGGAAGAAAAATCCACAAAGGATAAAACCATTGCTAGAAAAAATTGCTCCCAAAAAACGCACTTGTAGCTACTGCAATGAGAAAGGGGGCCGCAATTTTCAAAGTTGTCCCAAGGTATGTCATCTCCCTTGCATAATTTTTTGACTTTTAAACTTTTATTATATGAATACATGAATGTAATTTTTGTATTTGTAGCAAGCAAGATCTGGCTAATGGAAAGAGAAAACGAGATGAAGATGATGATACATGTGCATTTTGATAGAGAAAAAAGAAAAGAAAACAAGATGATAATAGTTGTGCATTTTGATAGATAGAACTTACTTGTATATTTTGATAGAGCTCTCTTCTTTTGTTATACTACTTAGATCGCTCAATATGTATGATATATGGTGATGGATGTATTAATATATAACAAGATGAATTTTATGGATCTTTTGGTTAAATTAGAAATATTATCATTGCAGTATGTTAATTTATAAATTTTTTGTGCTCATAATGATAAAGGGGTCCTTAATATTGATTTTGAGAATTTGTTTCAAGCGGATTAGGCTCTTGAGAAACCAGGGGCAGAATCGTCAAGTTTGCTCGAAGGTATTTTCAGTTCAAGTTTAATTGCATATAATTTTTGGCCTAGAGTTTTGATTCTTGTTTCTCATGTAAGGGGTAATACTGATGGGTTATGTTTTGGTTGAGATATGGGGCTGCTTTATTCTTTTGGTTTCAAGTTTAGTTTTTATCATGATGTAATGTATCAAATTTTTATGTTGAATGAAATGCCCATGGGCAAATTTGGCTTAATGGAAGATTTTTTTTATTGTTATATTTGCAGTTCAATTGTTGAATGTGCCTTTTTATTTTGTTGATTCACCATTGTATCAGCTTAATATCATATAATATCACTTTACCATTGTATCAGCTTAATATCATATGATATCATTTTATTTGGAATAACAGTGCGCATTCTTCTTACTAGTAGTAATTTCATTTTTGGAATCACGAGAAACATACAATAGTTATCTTCATATTCTGTGAGATTTTTTATTGTTTTTTACTTTCTTTCTTTTTTTTATTTTTGACACTCTTTCTTGTCTTCCCGAATTAGTTCTGTTAACAAATTCTCTCCATCAGTTTTTTATCAAGATGTAATGTTTCAAATTTTTATGTTGAATGAAATGCCCACAGGCCAATTTGCCAAAAAAAGAAAAAAAAATTAAGATAGCTCAATTTATAGAATGTGTAAATAAACAAACAACAAGGGCATGCATGTAAAAGTATCCACACAGTTGTTGACAAGGCAATGCATGACACAAGTGGAATTGATTCCCTGTCTCTTGCTAGTTTATATGTTGCTTAGGGTTGTCAATTTTGTATGCTTGTTGGTTGCATGATGCTATAATCATTATTATTTTTTATTGTTGTAGTATCTATAATTTTTTTTATGTAAAAGTATAAATAAAAATAAGCATGATGTCTTTTCTGTAAAATTTCCCTTCACAATCACTGACAAGTTTTCAAGGGCTCTTCACAGTCACTGCAAAATTCTTCTTAAACAATATCTAAGGTGCATCCAAGACACTGTACAGTAATTAACATAAGCCAAGTGCATTAAGCACTTCACTGGTACCCAAAACATTCCAATAGACTAGTAATGAAAACCAGACTGCTGCATTCAATCACCTGTTAAACATACTTACAAAACACAAAAAATTTATGTTATTTTGACATGTATTTAGAATATGATTTCCTCTACTTTTTCATAAAAAGAACAAAAAATATATTGTAATAAATCTCTCTGAATTTGATTTTAAAGTTGACTTGTCAGAAAAATAAGATAATAAAACAATGCCTCATGTAAACCTTGTGCGGTCATGGTGCCATTGCCTGTTCCATTTCTTACAAAGACACATAAATTTTGAAGAACAACCATCAACTCAAAATTATTTTACAAGCACACATTCAGAATAATAAACTATACCAACAATGTACCAGCAACAAATTACAAAGCCGAATTACATGCTACATCAAAATTACATCAGCTACATTACATGCTATTTAATTACAACTTCAAAATTTACAAACTCAAAATTAATTATTATTCAAGAGATCTTCATTAGATCATCTTCCCTGCTCCTCTTTCTCAAAAATTAAATTAACATAATACATAATTAGATGAGTATATCTTCTCTGTTCCTGTAAATTAAATGAACATCAAGTGAAGAGAGTGAGAACGAGAGGAAAAAAAATAAAAACTTGATGCTAGAGTTGAAGATAATTCAAAGATCATCATTAGATTACGAGTATACTTCCATTGCATCTACTTGTAAGGTAATTTTATGAATTTTCTCCGAAGTTTTTGAAAATGAGCCCCTAAAGTTTCTAAAAATTAAAAATCAGTGACATGGCACAATAGACTTCTCTGAGTTTATAAACCCAAATCATGCCTCAATCAAACACAAGTTATACAATTAAATCCGACAAACCCTATAAATTCAAACCAGTCGGATAACATTCTCATTTAGATCAAAACCCATGCCCCTGCTAAATTAATTCAATAGATTGCTACTAGTTTAGTGAAGGTTAATTCTGGTTGATTTTACCTGACTGGTACCATACAAGTTTAGTGAAGAACCATCCCATTTAAATAGATTGCTGTTACTAAAGAAAATAGAGAAGAGATTTTAACCGGTATTGAAGCTAGGCTTGTTGCTAGTGCTTCAACTGCCTCCGAGTGCTCATTTAGTGCAAACTAGCTTTGATGTGAGAGCTGGTTGGTACACTAAATTTAATTTACATGAGAAGAATAAACATATATTTCTACATTTAGTGCATAAGTGAAGAGATAAAACACACAAATGCAATAATAACTTGAGATTCCGACAGAAGAGATTTTAGTACTTAGTTGCAAAAACCATTATATTAGCAAAATAATATAAATTAATTACTAAATGAATACATCTAGGATAAAAAAAATATATATTGTAATAAGAAAGAGAAAGAGATAAGTACCTGATACACATGAACTATGAGGTACAAAGACAGAGTTATCAGCTCTTAAAATTCTGACAAAAAAAAAAATACCAAATTCACAAAAAATCAACGAAATTGATAGAGGGAGAGGAGGAATAGCACAGAGGAGAGGGCCTTACCAATAGCAATGATATTTGTTCAACAGCACGTCTCTAAACGTTGTCTCTCCTCCATGTATCTTCCCTTTGGTAGCGGAGAGAGGGCACATGTTTCGACATGGGGAGGACGGGGGACAGGAGCGGTGACAGTGCTGATGGAGCGGAGAAAAATTTGTAACGGAGAAGGTCGATCCATTACGGAGGAGAGAGGGCGGGGACGTGGGGGCAAGGAAAACCCTAGAAACGATTGGGGCGGTACTGGGAGGGGAGAAGCGTTCGCTTCAATTGAAAGTAAGAGAGAGAGAGCGATTAAAATGTTCTGTCTCCGTTAACTTAGAATCAGTGCCTCATCATCTTTGCATGAAATTTAAAGCAATCCGACGGTAGACAATACCGTAGCAAATTCTGGAGTTAACTATGGATAGTATGCTAGCCATGTTCTATATATATATATTGTTTGGCTACTCTACTTTCATAAGTATGTGATAGCATATGCTTATAAATCATTTTTTGCATTTTGAACGTTCAAATGGTCAATCTGAACCGTTAGATGTGATCTCTATATTGAAATGTGCTTGGAGACCAAATTTTATATTTTTTTGAATTTTTTTACTATTAATTAAGCTACTTTGAAAATCGCTAATCCAACGGTGGCTTAACAAAACAGTAAAATCAAAAGCCACCGTTTGATCAGCGATTTTCAAAGTGGCTTAATAAATAGTAAAATAAATTCAGAAAATTGTAAAATTTGGTCTCCAACCACATTTCAATATAGAGATCACATCTAACGGTTCAGATTTACTTTTTGAATTTTGAAAATGAAAAAATGACTTATAAGTATATACCCTCATATGTTTATGGAAGTAGAGTAGCCAACTTCTCTATATATATTCAATTATACAATATATTAATAAATATTTATGAGTGTGAATTTTCATCAAAAATTGTAATAAAACAATTATTTAATTTAAGTATAAACCCCCATATCTAATAAATATCTACTAAATATATAATTGTTTAAAAAAATTAACAGTTGAACCGAATGATTCACCTGTTGGATTGGTAAACATTTGACCCAAAGCTTTACGGGTCAATGTCCGGTCGTGTACTGATAACATTACTTTAAATTAAATCTATTTATATCACGCGCATTCGAAAAAAATTAAATCATAATTAGTTATTTAAATTAATTTAATTATATGATTTGCATATTAGTAGTATAAAATTACAGTCGTTCATGCATGGATTTATTATATTTGACATTGTAACTAAATATTCAATAGATTTTGAATTCGATCTAAAAATCCGTAACGATGAGAGATATGGATCTATAAATTCTTATTGAATTATTCACATGAGAATTCTATAAAATTTAAATAAATTTACATTTCGATTATACTAGAATTCAATCAAAATCCGATTCATTGATAGCTCTTGTAGTGAGCTAATTATTAGGGTACATTTGGATGCAAGTTAGAATAGTAAAATTTAAAAATAGCAAATGAGAATAGAAAATAAATAATAATTTTCATATTAGTATAAAAATGGTGTTAATTGGATTAGTAAAAATGTTGTTTGAATTGTAAATTTGGAATAGTGAATAGTTGTAACTAACAAAAAATAGTATTAACAATGTGCTAATTAAAAGAAAAGATAGGTACGTAAGTGGGGTCTCAGATGAATTGTCACGATATGTGTCAATTTTATAGTTTTGGGACTGTGTTAATGAAAATTCGAGAAGGAAGCATTTTTTTCTCTCTCTTCATACTTACGAATATTGGCGTTACATTTTGTAAAGTTAAGATGAGAAAATTTATCTTTAAATTAAAAAAATACAAAAAATTTCAAAAATATATCATACTTTCTAATAAATAATTAAGTCGTGTAGTTAAAATATTTCATATTTTGTGACAGTAGGTGGTGTCATTAAAACTTATTTGACAAAAATAAATGTAGAATTTCATGGCTTCAAATTAATTAGAATAATTAATAGGGATCAACATGGAATATTTAGAATATGTAATAACTTGTATGTAACAAGCTAAATATATATTTCAAGGGTGTCATGTAAAATTTACCAATCTCTTGCGTGGCACTCTCTGGCTAGCCGATGAAAGAGATGCTGACTAAGCATCTTAACCTTGCCGCCTATTTTATGTTACTTCTCTAGCTTGTTCTAAATAAAATTACACTAAGTTTCTCAAGTTTATCCTTATCCATTTCACTAGAGGCTTTTCTTTCTTTCTTTCTTTCTTTCTTTCACACACGTCAATTACACTCCTAGATCTATATGGAAATTGAAATATAATTTTAGAAAAGGGATAAAAGGGTGAAGCCCGGTGAAGGGCTGCAGATGGTGGTGACCCTTAGTTCCTTCTTGCAGATTTTTTTTATTTATATTAAAAAAATAAATAAAATTATAAGAAATAACTAAATCCGTGATGTTTTTCCAAAACAACTCAAATCAGAAATTTTTTTTTCCAATTTCAACATCTAAAACCGGAAAAAATATTTCCGGAAAAACAAATCTAAAACTGAATAAATTTTTTCTGCTTTTGAACTAAAACCGGATAATTTTTTTTCGGTCCTCAACCCTAAAATTTTTTTTTCCGAACTCAAGTCCCAAAACCGAAAACTTTTTTTTTCCGAACTCGGAATTGCCCTACATAAGGCCAGTGCGTTACTTCTTCTTCCCCACACGCCTGACGTCTCTTTCAAACTCTTTAAAGGTAAATTTTTTTAATTTAAATTTAAATTTATAATATAATTAATTATTTAATTTTAAATGGTTTAGAATATTATCCAAATAATTTAGAATATAAGAAATTACCAAAATGGTCTAGAATAATTTTTAAAAAAATTCAAAAATTGTCTAGAAAATTGCCCTATTAATTTAGAAAATTGTGTGATTAATTTAGAAAATTCTAAAATGATTTAGTATTTTTTTTAGGAACCTCTTTTTTTTTGGATCCCTTTCGGAACTCTGACTGTCTGATCAGTCGGCTCTTCAATTCAGGTTTTTTCATTTTTTTATTTTTATTTTAATTTATTAATATAATTAATTAGTTCATTTTAAATAGTTTAGAATATTTTCCGAATAATTTAGAATTTTTTAGAACATTCCAAAATTATTTAGAATAATTTATAAAATTTCAAAATAGTTGAGAATATTACCCTATTAATTTAAAATTTTCCAAAATGGTCTAGAATAATTTAGAAAATACCAAAATGATCCAGAATTATTTAGAAACTACCAAAATGGTGTAGAATAATTTATAAAAATACCAAAATGGTCTAGAATAATTTAGAAAAATTCAAAATGATTTAGAATATTGTTTGAATTTTTTAGGATGGCAGACGAAGTACTTAAGCATACATTTAGTGGCTTGTTGTAGATAACTCATGGCAATCATAGGGTATTTGAGGCATCTAAGGAGGTAAACATTTACTTATTTCATTTTTCATAACTCGGTCAGTAATCAAATTATATTGTAATTGATTTTTTTTTCTACTTTAGAGTAAAGATATTTTAACCGTGAGACACTATCAACACAAATACGATTATAACGAGAAGTACGCACCATTTTTAATTTGAATATGCTTATATCAGATCGTGACATTACCTGATATCGCCCTCAATGCGGCCCTCATTCATGGACTCATCGAGCGGTGGCGTCCAGAGACGCACACCTTTCATCTTCCCTTCAGAGAGATGACAAATATTAACTAATTCAAATTGTTTTTTTTTATTTCTTACTGACAAGTCAAATAAATTAGAGTTACGCTGGAGGATGTGAGTTGTTTGTGGGGTTTGCCTATTTCGGGGGATCCTGTAATGGGAATTACAAACTTTGTCACACCTCAAGACAACCTGCCACGTATTTATACGTAAGGCGTGTGCACATCACATACATTATCAATAATAATTACTCATGCAACATCTTAATTTCAAACAAAGTCTTCTAACACCACAAATAGTTCAAGTACATGAAATACATTCAACATGAGATCAAGACAAACATGGCCAGCAAACCGTAATTTCCATGTTAGTCAATTACGTGGTGTTACATAATCATTTATATTTTTAAAATGAAATATTCAATTAGATCGTACGTACATAAAATTACATGATGTTATAGACTCGGCAAGTATCCAAGGCCGACTTGTATGGTTTGCTAAGCGTCAAAGATCATGAAATCAAGGATTTAATGAAAAAGAGGGGAAAGGATGCCAATGAGAGAATATCAGATATGCTTATGGTGAAAAAAGTTCTCCGTCAGTGCTTCAAAACATTGCCCAAAGATGCGACCAACCAACAATTGAAGTGATTAGTATTTTTTTTATTTAAAATCCTATTCGTATTTTACATTGTCATTAATGTACTCACATTCTAATATTAGCGATTAGGTATGTCCGTGGATTTATCCTTGAAATGTTAGAGAATACCATGTTTGCCGACAGTAGCGGGGACAAGATACCGCTGTAGTATCTTAGTATGGTGGATAATTTGAACAAGCCGAAGAATTATAATTGGGGCGGAGCTGTTCTGGCATATTTATACTGAAATTTATGCCTCACATCCAATCCTAGCTGCCACTCTATGCATGATCCCACCATGCTTCTGCAACACTGGTCGTGGACCTAATTTCAAATTCACCAGCCATTACCGAGATCTAAACCGTCATGGGGCGCAGAAACATAAGATACATGCCCAGTCTTTGCTGACCTATGGAAAGACCCACATAATTGAGAAAACTCGGCGCATTCAAATACCGCTAGTCCAAGTATCCCCAGCAACCAGATTTAGCAACTGACGAATAACATGGTGAATTGGCAGCCGTACGACAATGTTTATCACCAGCTTTCGAGAAGAACTCAGGCAGACCAAATACATTGTAATAAAGTCATATACTTTCTTTTATTTATGTCATCATAATTATAAATTCTACCTAACATTGCAACTATAAATTTATCAGCCGTATTACTTGTACTGCAGTCCTATTATTTTTATTGGATTGTTGAGCATCACAATCCTGATCACTGCATACGACAGTTTGGAAGATGGCAACAGATAGAGCCACTACTTCCCCTGGATAAGCATGAGCACCAAGAGCTGCACAAGTAATATTCACATTATTTCTGTGGTTTATGTATTTTAATATACTTATATACTTATTTATTTTACTAATATTGTAAACATGTTGAAATGGGGCTCAAAGAGGAATGCAAACTGGGCACAAGTGCACTATCGGCATGTGAACCATGCGACACAATATGCACAGCATGTGTACGAAGTAGCTCATCCGTGGGATATAAATGACCTTCTAAGATATCGAAAATAGTACTAGCAGAAATGCATGGCATTTTCTACTTGTTTGGCAAGCACATGGAGGGGACAGATCGTAATGTTCTGGTTCCAAGAGACGAGCACTCGAAGTTTGGATACATTCTCAGCGGATCGACATTTGTTTGAAATGTAAACATTTCTAATTCTGGAATTTATAAGTCATTTATTAAATATCATTTCTTATATTTTGATTATGTGTACAGGCATTGCGTGGGATGGGAGAGTTGGCACACGGCACACAAACATTTTTCACCAGGGGTCTCTGTGCAATTAGCAAGGCCAAAATGAGACTAGGTCTATGCCTTTGTAGGAACAATGGTTACGGAGATTGTGTGTTTTCCATGCTAGAGGATGCAGGGATTCCACTTAATTGGGAAGCAATTCCATCAGACGAGAGTGATCCTTTGGAAACAGAACCATTCCCAACGGCACCTGTATTCGAAGGCCCAGATCTAGTAGCGGGCTGATTATATGATGGCTCCCAATAGAGGAATTACATCCAGCCAGGAGAGTTCACAATAAATACTCCAGCAGCACCTGCAGAAGCCGAACAGGTATGAATTCAAATTACAAGCTGATTTAAAATTTAGTCTATAACTAAGAAAAACTATGTATGAATTGAAGGCATAGGGCTATGAGATACCGTAGTCGCAGGCGCAGGGGTACGAGATACCGGAGTCACAGGTGCAAGGGTACGAGATACTGCAGTCGCAGGCTCAGGGGTACGAGATACAGCAGGGTGATGACTGGTTGCGTGGAATACTCGGCACTGGAGTCGAATAGGTATGTAGTACTTTAATTGAAGTAATTTTGTTTTTAATATACAATGAACTAAATTAAAAAAATGTGTTTGAAATTCAGATGTCTCAGGATCAGGCGGGTTGTCGTTATTATCCAGGTATAGTTCAATGCTTCCAAGGTGGTTTAAATCCTTCCAGATGATATACATGACCTCACTGAATGTCTAATTCTACTCAAAATCTCTTGTACCACCTATTGGTACTAAGTCGGTATTGAAACCGAAACCATAGAATTCAAATCATGCTCAAAGCTTCTTTAAACATAAAATTGATGCTTTTAACATCTTCCATAGCCTCACACGATCTCAAATGACCGATTAATTGAGATAAATTACAAAGAAATTGATTAAAATCAATTTGGGACTCAATCGGTACCGATGGGTACTGTAGATGCCTACTCCGCCGCCTCCGATGATCGCCAATGGCCGACAATGGTACCAATCGACTCCTGACAGCCTCACGATCATAACCATGTCCTTGGCCGGTGCCGCCGTGGCCTAAATTGGCCAGACTGAGTTTGTCAGAGAAGAACCCTAAGCCGATAACCCTTTGCATGATCCTCAAAGCAAGAAACACGGATCTTAAAGCAACATGTTTAATCCAATGAACCAGATTCAAAATCAAATCCAACGGCTTTCTGACAGCATGGGTCCCACTTGTCAATTTAAATAAACTCCCTTGCACTAATCTTAAAGCCCAAATAAATGGTATCTATGCCTTGTGCATTAATTGATGGCCCAGTGCACATCTCAAAGGCCCAAAAGCCCAAATCTCAAAGCCCATTTAATCAAATCATCTCTGCACCCATCTCAAAGCCTAATGATTTCAATCCAATGGCTTGTGCACATCTCAAAAGACCAAAAGCTCAAATCTCAAAGCCCTACATCAATCTTAAAGTCCACGTGTGACCAAAAGATGTCTTTTTACATATAAACCCCTCTGTTTATTTAAAACATGCAGAGAAGCCCCTATAAATCTACATATAGGCCCCTGTCAGAGTAAAACTCTTTTCAAACAAGCCCTTAAAGGTCCAATATTCATTCTAGACCCTGTCAAAAGCCTAAATTACAGCCTCAGGTCCCTGAAAATTTATTAATAAGTCTCTGGAAGTATAAAATCTTCACAAACAAGTCCTTTTAAGTCCTTTTTTGCCATAACTTTTTCATACTAAGTCTAAATTAACTCAAATCAGTCCCAAATGAACCCAAATTCAATTATCTATTATTCTAAATAATATTTGAACATATCCAGGTCCCATACATAAACTAAAATGACCAAAATACTCCTCTCTCGACATATTTTTATAAAATAAAATATAAAAATGATATTTAAATACTCCTTTCAAGTTAAAAATACATAAATGATATTTCTCATGAATGTTCACACATTTTAAACATATAAAATCCATGTTTTCATGTATACATAATGACAATTAACCAAACCATACCTGTAAATCAAATGAGAACGAACCACATGACCAAAGTAAAACATACATGAGCCCCTTTTAGCCCTATTATTCGGTTCAATCCAAATAGGCACAAATCCTAGAATGCATGAGGTGTTCAGATAGACTCGAAAGGTCTTTCTGATGTAATTAACGGCAGGAGCTTGTGCCCATCGGGAGTAAAACGTCCTCACAATCGAAAATAATAAAATCCCCAACAACTAATCATGAACGTAGGTTGTCACAAGGGGTGAACCAGAAGGAATGCAGAAAGAAATCCCTGAGTGGATGCCTTCCCCTGAGTTCGGTGACCTGTTCACATTCATCTCAAAGAACCAGAGCACTGAACCCAGCTGGGAGCGTTTACACTCACCCACATAAAATCCGCAACCGTTAGCTAACCTGACGCCGTGCAACTTTCTGTGCCCTACACTTCCAAACAATCTCAGCCGACCCTAAACTTCTAAAAAATGATTTTTTGAGAGCTTAGCTTACTCCATTGTTGTGAGAGCTTAAAACTTCAAAATCCCTCAAACAACCTCAAACCCACTTCACTAATCTCGAATTAGATTAGGTTAGAGTGATCTATGGAGTGTTTCTCTTGAGTAGCTTGAACTAAGAGACCTTGTTCTTATCTTTTTGAGTTGGCCGTTTGACTTCCCGCTTGGTGTGTAAGGGCTCAACGATTCACAAGTTGTAATCCTTTCGTATTGGGTATTAGAAAGGTGCACCACTTGAGGTTGCGAAGCCCTGGAGACGTAGACCTTTGTTTTGCCGAACTCCGTTAACATCTCGCATGTCAAATTTCTTTAACTCATCTATTTACTTTCAATTGCAATTTAATTTTAGTTTTTGTTCAATTTAGAGGTGCACTTAGTATAACACCGGTAACCTTTGTGGAAAAGACAACACAATTCATAAAATCATTTCGAACGACTGTTGGTTCATTACCGGTACTAATTGATAGCCACGTTGGCCATCGGTGGACATATTAAAGCTATCTTGGATTTCCATATTTGCTTGACTAGCATTGTACCCAACAAATTTATAAATTTCATTCCGAAGATAATCAAATGGTTAGCGGTAATGAGTATTTAGCTCGAGTACTGTAAAAGACCTCGTCATCATTGTATTAGATTTCCCCTCCAATAAAAATTTTCACACAAATAGTTGTCATTTTTAGTTTCAATTGGTCTGGCAATTTAAAAAATAACAACATATAAGTAATTAAAAATTATCTGGACCTCTGAAAATTATTCTATATCATTTTACAATTTTGTAAATTATTCTACACCATTTTGGATATTCCTTAATTATTCTACACCATTTTGAAATTTTTTTAATTAATAGGGCAATATTATAAACTATTTTGGAATTTTATAAATTATTCTAAACCATTTTGGAATGTTCTAAAAAATTCTAAATTATTTGGACAATATTCTAAACTCGGACTACAATGAACTAATTAATTATATTATAAATTAAAATTAAAATTAAAATAAAAAGATAAAATAAACCTGAATCGAAGAGCTGATCGGTCAGACAGTTAGAACTCCGTAACGGATCCGAAAAGGAAAGAGGTTCCCAATACAATTCTAAATCATTTTAAAATTTTCTAAATTATTCTAGACCATTTTGAAAATTTGTAAATTATTCTACACCATTTTGGATTTTTTTTAATTAATAGGACAATATTCTAAATTATTTTGGAATTTTCTAAATTAATCAGACAATATCTAAACTATTTCCTGAATTATTACAAATAATTACAAATTTAAATAATTTTAAATAAAATAAAATAATAAAACTTACTGTTTGTGACTGAGTGAAAGTGAGTGAGACCCAGAGTGAAAGCAACATTGAGATCCGCGGTTTTTATAAACGAAATCAGTGCGAGTTCGGAAAAATAATTTCAGTTCAAAAACGGAAAAAAAAATTCCGGTTTGTAATCAAAATACCAGAAAAAAAAATTCGGATCCAAAAAATTTTATCTGGTTTTACATTTGAGTTTCTGGAATTTTTTTTTCCTATTTTGGATGTTGAAACTGGAAAAAAAAATTTCCGGTTTGAATAGTTTTGGAAAAACATCACGGATTTGGTTATTTTTTATAATTTTATTTATTTTTTGAATATAAATAAAAAAATCGGTCCTTCTTGCGCGTGTGTATGCTAGAAATCTTTTGTTGACCCTTGAATTGTGGTACTCTCTTTTCCTCACTTGTGCTTGTTTTGTCTAAGTTATAGTTAATAGAAATAGTTATTAATATCTCTAATTAATTGTGTCATCTACTTATGCTTGGGTTATAATCTTAAAAGTGAGCCTATATGCAATCTATGTGGTAAACATTTTACTCAAATCCATGCCTATTTAATTGTTGCCTTTATATATATACTATTCATGCTTAGAACTATTTTTAAACATATTAGTTATTAGGTCTAATATAATATATTCACTGTTGGAACTTTAAACCAAGAAACCAAACAAATTAAATGTGTTACTGCCATGTTTAATAAGATGGTTGTTTTATATTTTGTTCTATAATATAATTATTTTGCGAGGATAAAAAAATGATCTTTTGCGATGGACTATATACATTGTTCAATTTTTTCTTTTTGCTACAGACTATCGTCATAAATACGTTTTTTTTCGCAAAAAGTGTCTACTTTGTTGTAGTGTAGCTTCATATTATTTAATATGATGTGCATATCTATATAATAGTTATCATATTTTACTTATTTATAAACGGTATAGTTGATAACACTTTTATGGTATATATGTGATTGAAGTCAAGTTGTGCATATGCATATTAGCTGTGTAGATAAAAAAAAAATGGAAGCATGATTTAAAACTGGATGCATTTGTTATTTTTTTAACACGAGTCTCTAAGTTAAACAAATAATTCTTATATATCATTCCTATCATGAAATTGGGTTATTTGGAAAACTATGTAATCTGTTCTAATAACTGGTGCCGATATATGACGATCAATGTACTGTCTGAACCTTGTCTTATTACTCCTCTATATATATTTCTTAAGTTGAACTAATACCAATTAGTAGCAATAAATTATAAAGAAATGACGATTTTAAGTTATTAATTTCAAATTGGAAATTCTTTTAGACATAGATATGAATTCGACCACTTGAATCGAATTGGCTTGTCAGATGCAGTTGCAGAATGATAACTTGGCTTCAAATCACATTGTATACGTTATCAGGTGCGGGGTTACTGGACTTGTTTGATATTATATTTTTAAGAATTAAATTGTTATTCAATTGTTATGTTGAATAATTATTTGTTGCATTATTTGAGATGTGTGAATCATATGCATAGCTCAATCAAATTATAATTGGATTTGTGTGATACTGTTGACCTGTCATTTCGAATGGTTTATCGTTTTGTGTGTTCTCTTATTTTGGACTACAGTCAAAAGTCACCATAAATTTGTTATGATTACTAACTTATCAAAGTCAATTGCTAGACATTGACTTTGAGTGATTATGCTCATATGGTGTATGGTCAATCACTTGCTGGGTAGTGATTGATCGAATCAATCAATTGCATGGTGTTGATTGTGACAGAGATTTTGGGTGACTATAAAGAAATCACGAATTACGAATTATGAGTATATTGCAGACAAAATATTATCTGAATATGAACCAGACTTTAATAAATGGTATAAGTCCAAACACTATAGATGAGGGCCAATTTGAGGGACCTATATGGGTACTGACAGGTGTGGATTTAGCTTGGCCACCTGTGTGACAAGTTGGTGGATCATCTGTTTGTATTACCAAACTAGATAATTTGAGTTTAAGCCAAATTTATCTATTGAACTTCATTTGAAATTTTATTAGTTGAGATCCGATTTAATATTGTGATTGAGCATATGTATTCATTTATATATATAAATTAAACGGTTAATGTCAAGTTGTGAGGATTTAATTCTGGATATGGATTAATTGCAAGTCCAGTGGCCTGATTGTGGCAAATTTGCACTAGGAGATAATATTTATATTAATTCTCACCCATACTCTTTGAGTTATTTTCAAGTTTATTACACGGATACAGAGAGACGGTTCTGGATTGCATCTGACAATATAACCACATGAAATTAGGGATTTGGGTTGTTGAAATTGACAGGATGTGGGAGATATTTTTAAAATATAGTTTGTTGTATTCTGTCAGATAAATTTTATAAGAAATATTAGGATGTAGTTAATATGTAATGATGTTATTGGTAATGCATATAAAAGATCCACTTCCTTACGTATATGTTTTAATAAATATACGTGGCAAGCTTGTTATACTCAATTTGGGGTCTAACAGGTAGCTATTCTAACATTTACAAGGAATAGAAAACAGTAGATATTCTAACTATTATGAATAGCAAAAATGTTGTTTGAATGCACATTGCTATTCCGAATAGCCTCTATTCTAAAATAGCCCTCTATTCTAGCTATTCTTATTTTATCCAAACATACCCTAATATGTTGTCATCGAGTGTCAATGACAATATTTTTGGTATATTAGGTCTCATTTTTGAAATATGAATAGAGAAATCTCTCATAGATATTAAATAGTTGGGAGTAGGGCTGCACAAAAAGTTCGTAGTTCATGATTTGATTTGAGTTTGATTTGAAAAAAGTTCTCAATTAATTTGATTTGAAATTAGTTCGTTCTGAAACAAATCAAACCAGTTCAGTTCGAATCTTATTCAAATCAAATTCAAACTGGATATAATTCGTTTGAAATTGATTCGTAAACTATTTAGGTTTGAATCTCAAATAATGCAATTAATGGATTCAACTATCAATCTTTAATAATACAGGAATCAAACTTATATCATAGCTCAAAATTGTTAATATAATGGTAACTTATAAGAGGAGGGATCAAATGACACCATTTTTTGGTGACATGGAATGACACCGTCCATTTTCAAAGTCCAAACAGTCGATCCAAACCGTTCAACTTGATGGATATGTTAAAATGTACTTACAGATCAAATTTTACATTTTTCTGAATTTTTTTTGGGTTTATTTAGAGGGGTTCAAAAATTCAGCGGTCTGAATATAGCGATTTTGTTAAATACTTAATAAATAGTAAAAAAATTCAGAAAAATGTAAAATTTTATTTCCAAGTTACTCTTAATATATTCATCATATTGAACGGTTTGGATCGACTATTTGGATTTTGAAATTTCGAAAATGGACATTGTCACACAATGTCACCAAAAAAGTGGTGTAATCCGATCTCTCCTCAACTTATAATAGGAAAATGATTCAGCAGCGTAACAAATAACAATGGAATTAGTTTCATTTGACTAGGTTCATGCCATGATTTTAATCAATCTAGCAGCTCAAAGGTAAGAAAATCTTAAGATGACCCATAATCCATCAGTGTGAATTCGTGAAAAGTAAAAAGAAAATGATGTGAATTTTGTTCCACACAAAGAAAACTAATGCATAAATTATCGGTATAAATAGGGCTGCGAAAAATAATTGTAGTACGTAATTCAATTGACTTCAATTTGAAAACTTTGTAGTTCGCAATATTCTCCAATCTTTACTCAAAAAATAAAAAAAATGTTGCTATCGAACAACATTTTTGACGTGATCAAGCTGACGAAGATAATTGCGGTACACACTTGGAGCCTTTCTAGGTTCTTTTTTATGCGCTTTATTTTATGTTTTAAAATCTTATTGGTAGCTGTTTTTCTCGGAATTTTGTTTCTGACAAATAATAGTAGATGTTCTGCTTGGTGATTTAAAAATAAAAAATAATAAGAGCACTAGTGGAAAATAAGGAATCAGGATCGGTTATATAAGCCTATTAGTATCGGAATATAACCAATTTTAATGAAAGCGATACTGATACTATCAGGATCGGTTTTGTATTTTGTACCCAACCGATGTTAATAAGTACTTATCTACATCGGTTATATCGGAGAACCGATCCTAAAAATTTTTCCCCCGTTTTTTAATACCAATTCAAAAAAAACACAATTAGTATCGGATTTCATTAAAATCGATCCAGATGAGACTATCAGGATCGGTTCTACATAAAAACCGATCTTGATAGTTAAGTATCTGGATCAGTTTTTCTTGTAAAACCAATCTTGATATAATTCTAAAAAAAAAAAACTTTTAGGATCGGTTATAAATATAGTCGATCCTAAAAGTTTTTTTTTTTGAGAGAATTAGGATCTGAAAAAAAAAAACTTTTAGGATCGGTTAGTTTTTAATAACCGATCCTAAAAGTTTTTTTTTTATTTTTAGAATTAGGATCGGTTATTGTAAACAACCGATCCTAATAGTAGTAATCTGGATCGGTTGTTTAAAATAACCGATCCTGATGTTTTATTGAAGCTAAAAAAATATTTTTATTTATTTGACTAGCTTCCATATATTTTTTGCTAGCTAGCACCCTAAATTTTTTTTTTTTGCACAATAAGAAGTAATAATCAAATATCATATACACATCCTAAATTAATTATCATACACATCTTAAACTATTACAAAAAAATTCATGTTCATACAAAGTTTTGTAAATCATTACATATTATAACAAGAAATTTAAATTAAAAAAAATTAATTAACAAACATACGAGTGGCTAATCGAGCTATTTCTTCAATTAACACACATTTATGCAATTAATGTTAAGCACAACAATAAAAAAAATTACCTTTTCTGCAATCACATCACTTGATATTCGAAAAAACCTGAAAAACAAAAACAAAGGTAACAATTAGATGAAAAAACATTTTCCAATAAAAATACAAAAAAATGTGTTTTTAAAAGTATAATAATGAGAAAATTAGATAAAGCTAATACCATCATAGTTGATTGGCCGGATGATTAACTTGAGCGAGATGTCCTCAAGACTGTAAAACAATATAGAAACACCATTAATTAATTTTTGAAACAATAAAAAAAAATTAAAAACTGACACAATTGAGCCGAAGGTGCGAGAGGCTCGGCTTTGAGAGGAAGAGACGGAGAGAAAGAGAGAGAGACAAAGAGTATTGAAGATTTGAGAGGGAGATACGGAGACACAGAGAGAGAGACGCTAAGTTGAAAATGAGAGGCGCGAAATGAAAATAAGAAGAACCCTAAGCAAGTTATATAGAGAGTTATCATTAGGATTGGTTGTTTATAAAACCGATCCTGATACTAACTTTTTTACCAACTTTGAAAAAAATAGTATCAGGATCGGTTGTTTATAAAAAACCAATCCTAATAGTATCAAGATTGGTTTTCTATAAAAAAACCGATCCTGATACTATTTTTTTTTCAAAGTTGGTTCTGCAAAAAAAAAACTATTAGGATCGGTTTTTTATAAAAAACCAATACTATTTTTTTTTCAAAGTTGGTTCTACAAAAAAAAGAGTATCAGAATCGATTTTTTTATAAAAAATCGATCTTAATAGTTTTTTTTTTTTGCAGAACCAACTTTGAAAAAAAAATAGTATCGGGATCGGTTTTTTATAAAAAACCGATCTGGATACTATTTCTTTTTCAAAGTTGGTTCTGCCAAAAAAAATAGTATCAGGATCGGTTTTTTATAAAAAAACCGATCCTCATACTATATATAAGAAAAATCACTGAGGTAAACCCCACTCATATTGATGGTCTATCAACCATCAAATGGCTAACATTTATTTTATTTTCAATTTGGTAATGCATGTACACGGATAAATATTAAGAAAAATGTGAAAAATATAAAAATTATTTATTTGTGTTTGTATGGCCAAATCAACTCTACTATGATCAATTTTGTACAATTTTATTATTATTAATGATATCAAATTGTTAAATGGAATGCAGACCGTTCATTTCTGCATGATCATCCAACTGTGGGTTTGTAATTAAATGACATGTAATAATTTTTAAAATGATCAAGATATAACATGGAACATTAATAACGTAAAAGTGCCGACGGCCCGACAACTGTAAGTCTTGATCCAACGTAAACTATTTACGGTTGTGCGATGTTGCTATATTGTTTTGATTTGATGAACTAGTAAACGAATCCCGAAGTATATCAAATTTTATAATGGTGAAATTAATATGACATTATTTCATTTTAATGGTTCCGATCGACCAAATGCTGATGTTCGTATTCGTTCCTTCACAACCCCACACGACGAGAGTTCAAGTCCTATGTATATTATTATATGGCACAAGTCATTGATGTATCATGCATGATTGTATAAAAAAATTCAATAGTCAAATGAAATATCAATGTCAAATAATTAATTATATTATCACATAAATTTTAATAATATAAATTACATTAATTTTCATCAAAAAAAATTAATGTAACAACTGATTGGTTCTACAAAAAAAATAGAATATAGACTATATACAGCGCACCACACAAAGTTGGTTCTGAAAAAAAAAATAGTGTTAGGATTGGTTATTTGAAACAACTGATTCTAATACTTTTTTTTTTCAAAGTTGGTTCTGCAAAAAAAAGATAGTATCAGGATCGGTTTTTTATAAAAAACCGAGGTTCTAAATAGCAATTATAGCGGCATAGCAGGGAGACCAAAAAAAAAAGCTATTGCGAATAGCGTAGCTATAGTGAAAGCTATCACACATAGCAATTTTCCCTTTACAAACTTTATATTCTATATTTCTACTAATTATCAACATAATCAATATTAGAGAATGGATGTAACAACAAAATGACAACTAATCTAAATCTATACTTTTATCAATTACACAAATAAGAAGAAAAAAAAATCTAAAAAGTAACATTATTTAATAATTTATACTTCATGGTATTATATATTATAATAGACAAAGAGCAATTAATTTTATAAGGTAAATGAAGTCAATATACATATTTAAACATTTTATAATTATAATAATAATAATCAAAATCATCTTTCATTTGAAACAAACGATAATAATTTTACAAATGAGTACTATAAAAAGAGTAATCAAAATAAAGAATTAGTATTTGAATATTTCTCGATATAGAATGATAGAATAAATCACAAATAAAAATAGAAACATATAGTTTTGTTTGGTATACTTATCGTAAAAGACCATGTAGCATTAGAAATAAGAATAGAAGTACATAAGTCCATATAAATTGCAAAAAAAAACCATGTAACATAGCGGTAGCTATAGCGGGTCTCATATAACGGTAATAGTGATCAGCTATTATAGCTATAGCGGTCATAGCTGAGTTAGCGCAATTTTATCTTATAGCTTAGCGTTTATGGTCCGGAAAAGCTATAGCGCCGCTATAGCTAGCTATTTAGAAGCCTGTAAAAAACCGATCTTAATATAATTTTTTTTTTTGCAGAACCAGCTTTTAAAAAAAAAATATTAGGATCGGTTGTTTATAAAAAACCGATACTGATACTATTAGGATCGGTTGTTTATAAACAACCGATCCTAATACTATTTTTTTTGTTTTGCAGAACCAACCAGAAAAAAAAAAGTATTAGGATCGGTTGTTTCAAATAACCGAACCTAATAGTATCAGGATCGATTTTTTATAAACAACTAATCCTAATATATGTTAATTAGGATTGGTTGTTTGTTAGAATCGATTCTGATACTATCATGATCGATTTTTAATAAGAACCGATACTAAAAGTTCATAAATTAGGATCGGTTGACCAAAAAATCCGATCTTATTAGTTTTTAGGATCGGTTTTATTAATAAAAACGATCCAGATAGATATTAGTATCGATTGTTTCTTATAACCGATCCAGATAGGCCGATCCTGATTCCAGTTTTTCCACCAGTGGAGGGTTTAAATGAATTGTATATTCAGTAGGTATTACTGTTAATAATTAATTTACGTTGGATGAACAAGCATCGTAGCATTTCTCTAATTCAGTAAATTACTATCTCACATTATTTTGACTACAGAGTTGATGATACCATAAATAATATATTTCATGGTACAAATTTTGAGCGTTTATTTGTGTTTATTTCTTGAAACGGATATACATATACTAGGTATACATATAGCTTCCTCGATCATCAGGCCAGCTGAGTTCTTCAAGCCCTACAAAACAAAATGAATTGCTTCAGTAATTAAGAAGTTATATTTTGTCTTTTGAAAATCCATTAATTCTGAGATTAAATAACTTACGGATTGTATTCAATATTGATTTTGCCAGCGTCAGTGTTGGCGATGGCGGAGAAGGCCTCCTGTGAGAGGTCAATTGTGGCCTGGCAGCCGGATGGCGGGCAGTAATCGACGATCTTGACAGTAACTGTATTGCCAGTGCAGGGCTGTGGGATCCCCTCATTGGTACCCCCAGTGCATTTCACGGTGTACATCTTTCCACATGCTGCACCGTTGTTCCACAGTGTGTCACTCGCAGCTGCGATCATCGTCCCCTCATCTGTGTACCCATAGCATGCAGAGGCTGCAAAAATAATTAATTAATGCAAGCTAGTCACAATGTATCTTTTTGTTTCACTACTGTATATATATGTGAAGGATAATTATATATATAAATTAAATTCTAGGCATAATTAAATCTTTACATATATAGAACCGGAGGTCGTCAAATATATATATGTAACTTAATTATCCGGCCGAGGGACCAAAACAGGAATCTCGATCGTTATTAGATTATAGTAGTAGTAGTAGTAGTAGTAGTATATACAGCCTAGCCTAAGTAATATATGTATGTACGTACGTGTATATGTTGTGTAGTATGTAGCAGTGCCAGCGGTAGCCACCGTGACTGATACAAGACCAAGTAATATAGCAAGAATAAGAAAGCTCTTCTCCATAGTTCTCTAGAGATGCAAAAGTGTTTGTTTATTAATTGTGACTTGCCAAAGGAAGATGAGCAGCAGCCAATTTATAGAAGAGCTAATATAGAGATTGTGGAAATTAGTTAAGATACGTACACGAAGACGAATTAGATATATATTAATTGCTGCTGCATATGAGATATGAGGGAGGTGGCGACTAGGGAAATTAACTAATGTCAAGTCAGTCAACTCTTAATTAATTAAGTCATTCATTTGATAAGATTGGGATTTATCATTAAAATCTGTACAAATTAATGGCCAATTTAATTAATTAAGGATACTTTTTAAGTTTCGAAACTCATAACAATTCACGACTAACAATCCATCGATGATCATGACAGAACGGTGTATCCTACATTCCGTCGAACTTGTGCTTAATTGTAAACTTAGTCAAGATATAATAAAACTAATTAATTAACTAGCTAGATTGACATACATACATACATACATACATACATACATACATACATATAGAGAGAGTATAGCTAAATTGCTACCGGTAGCATTTCAATCTAAGTGCTTACGGGGTCATATCTTCGTATTTAATGTTCAAACAATAAATTCAAATCATTAGATATTCAATTTATATTAAAATGTGCTTGGAGACCAAATTTTACATTTTTTGAAATTTTTTTACTATTTATTAAGATGGTTTGGAATCGCTATTTTTTAATGGTACATAATTTTAATAAAAACAATAATTTTCAAATCATCTTAATAAATAGTAGAAAAATTTCAAAAAATGTAAAATTTGGTCGCCAAGCACATTTTAATATAGATTAAATATTTAATGATTTGAATTTGTTGTTTGAACATGAAATACTAAAATATGACCCCGTAAGTACTTAAGTCGAAGTGCCACCGGTAGCAATTTAACCATAATATATATAGGATTTGGCTAATATGCTATGAGTAGTTAAGAGGCCTCCCGTGCTACGGCTCAATATTCGACTTTTCAAAATCCTAACGGTCGATCCGAACCGTTCATCTTGTTCTTCATATTAATATGTGTTTGGAGACCAAATTTTACATTTTTTGGAAATTTTTTACTATTTTTTTAGATTTATTGAATATCGCTGTTTTTTATGGTCCAGATTTGTCTGAAAAACAGCGATTTTTAATAAATCTAAAAGAATAGTAAAAAATTTCCAAAAAAATGTAAAATTTGGTCTCCAAGCACATATTAATATGGAGAACAAGATGAATGATTTGGATCAACTGTTAGAATTTTAAAAAGTCGAATATTGAGCCATAGCATGAGAGGCCTCTTAGCTATCCATAGCACCGTAGCCAAGTCCTATATATATATATATATATATATATATATATATATATATATATATGAGGAGGGTTACAATACTTCATTTTTTTTATACCTCATCATATCTCATATTTTATATCTTTGTTTTTAAAGTTCAAATTGTCGATCTGAACCGTTCAACATAATATTTATACTAAAATATACATGGAGATGAAATTTTATATTTTTTAGATTTTTTTTTACTATTTTTTAAGATAGGTACAAAATCGTTGTTTTTGAACTGTTCAAAAAACAATGATTTTCTACCCATCTTGAAAATAGTACAAAATTTCCAAAAAATATAAAATTTCATTCCCAACCATATTTTAGTATTATATCATGTTGAACGGTTTGGATCGACAATTAATTTAAACTTTGAAAACGAAGATATAAAATATGAGGTATGAAAGACATGAGGCATTGAAAACCATATATATATATGGTGATTCTAGGTAGAAATAATGCTTCTTATCTAATATTAATTGTCATATATAATTGATCGATATGGATAAGAAAGAACAAATTAAGCACGTATGATCGATGAGTACTTGTTGCATTCTTGGACTTTTCAAACCCTTCAGATTTGTGGTGCGAATTCATGTTCAACAAATTAATGTCTTTTCAAACCCCCGTGATTTGCGTTCATAATTAGATTCATTTATATATATATGAGCACGATTGCACGAAGCTAGCCCACACCAAAGAGCTGAACTTACATATATACAGAGAGTGTGATTAATGTGCATTCGTATGCATATGGCTTGATATGTATACGGTTCAAATTTAAAATTTCAAAATCTAAAACATCTATCCGAACCGTTCATCTTGTTTTCCATATTAATATATATGTGCTTAGAGACCAAATTTTACATTTTTCTGAATTTTTTTACTATTTATTAAGCAAGTTTGAAAATTGTTGATCCAACGGTGGCTTAACAAATAGTAAAATCAGCAGCCACCGTTAGATCAACAATTTTCAAAATGGCTTAATAAATAGTAAAAAAATTTAGAAAAATATAAAATTTGGTCTCCAAACACATATATATTAATATGGACAACAAGATGAACGGTTCGGATCGACGTTTTGGATTTTAAAATTTCAAATTTGAACCATATGCATATCAAGCCATATGCATACGAATGCACATTAGTCAATCTCTCTCTCTCTATATATATATATGAGCAAAACTAGGGTGTGATGTGCTCATCAAGAGAGATTGGTGAGAACACCTCCAAATGATTATCGGATTGATTCTGAAATATGAATCCAAACTGTTGAAATCCAAGTACTTCGTGAGTGATGCATGTATATCAAAAATTTTAAAGTTTCGAATTCATTAAGTACATAGTCAAGCGGTCAAAACAATGATGAAAAATTAATACATAAAACAATAATTTATAAAATGTTCATTGTTTTGACTGCTTGACCATGTGCTAAATGAATTCCAAACTTTAAAAATTTTGCATGTACATGCATCACTCACGAAGTACTTGGATTTCAATAGTTTAGATTCATAGTTCGGAATAAATTCAATAATCATTTGGAGGTGTGCTCACCAACCCCTCTTGGTGAGCACATCACACCCTACTTTTGCTATATATATATATATATATATAGGAATATGCTAGCATGCTATGCATAGCATAGAGGGCCTCCATGTAACGGCTCAATATTCGACTTTTCAAAATCCTAACGGTCGATCCGAACTATTCATCTTGTTCTCCATATTAATATGTGTTTGGAGGCCAAATTTTACATTTTTTGGAATTTTTTTTTTAGATTTATTGAAAATTATTGTTTTCAACAAATCTGAACCATAACAAAAACAACGATTTTCAATAAATCTAAAAAAATAGTAAAAAAATTCCAAAAAATGTAAAATTTGGTCTCCAAACACATATTAATATGGAGAACAAGATGAACGGTTCGGATCGACCGTTAAGATTTTGAAAAGTCAAATATTGAGTCGTTGCATTGAGGCTCTCTATGCTATGCATAGCATGCTAGCATATTTCTATATATATATATATATAGAGAGAGAGAGATAGGCTAATACGCTTTCGGCAGCACTTCGGCCGAAGTGCTGCCACCCGTTTTTTGATTTTTCAAAATCCAAATGGTCGATCTGAACCGTTCATCTTATTCTCCATATTAATATCTGCTTGGGGACCAAATTTTACATTTTTTGGAATTTTTTTGCTATTTATTAAGCCACTTTGAAAATCGCTGATCCAACGGTGAACCCCTGATTTTACTGTTTTGGCAAGCCACCGTTGGATCAGCGATTTTCAAAGTGGCTTAATAAATAGCAAATAAATTCCAAAAAATGTAAAATTTGGTCTCCAAGCAGATATTAATATGGAGAACAAGATGAACGGTTCGGATCGACCATTTGGATTTTGAAAAATCGAAAAACGGGTGGCAGCATTTCGGCCGAAGTGCTGCCGAAAGCGTATTAGCCTGTCTATATATATATATATATATATATATATATATATATATATATATGAGGTGAGCTACGGTCAGTTGCGAAGTAAAGTGATAATTTTACTTTATGCTCATATTTTGCAATTTTAAAGTTCAAAACGTCAATCCGAACCGTTCATCTTGTTCTTCATATTGAAATGTGCTTGGAGACCAAATTTTACATTTTTTGGAATTTTTTTACTATTTATTAAGCAATTTTGAAAGTCGCTGATCTGATGGTCCAGAAAATTTTACTGTTTTTTACTGTTTATAGCAAAATAGCAATTTTAAAAAATGCTTAATAAATAGTAAAAAAATTCCAAAAAATACAAAATTTAGTTTCCAAGCACATTTCAATATGGATTAAACATTTAACGGTTTGGATCGGTCGTTTGAACTTTCAAAATAAAAATACGGCGTGAAGTAGAAATGTGTTTTACTTCGCAATTCACCGTAGTCCATCTCTCTCTATATATATATATATCGTGCTAGAAAATTAATTAATGTTGTCCCAAAGCAACTAGCTAATTTCTACAAATTAATCCAAGACAGTGACAATGTTGTTCTCGTCTTTATTTTCTTCGTGTGAATTAGCTAACGGTGCATGCAAAGTGCTGAGTGCGTATCCTCTGAGATATCCCAACTTTTGCGTGATCGACGTGTCCGGTGCTTATTCGGGGTGATGTAGGGGCCAGTATTATGTGTGCTTTGAGATTTGTGTAGTACGTATTTAAACGGTAGGGATTTTCCATAAAGTCACGCAAAGTTTGAGATATCTCAGAGGATACGAATTCGCAAAGTCCTAGCTTGTCAAGGAATATAATCGAGAAGGATCGATGTTTGCCTTTTCAAACATTGGAGATTTGTGGTGCATGCGAAGTCAATTAATCTTCGGCAATTAACTGCCAATTAATATTTCCAATTTGGAACGATCGATAAGTGTTGCTGTATATCTATCTAGATTCTAAATAGCGTTTGTAGCAGCATAACGGAGAGACTAAAAAAAATTTTAACGAATAGTGTAGCTATAATGAAAACTATTATAAATAGTGTTTTTTATTTTAAAAACTATATTTTATTACTAGTACAAAAAACTCTTTCACTGACTATTAAAATATCCTTATACTAACTGTTATAGAGGCGTCATTAAAACCGATGCCAGCGAAAGTTACATTTTACTGACAGGTAAAAATCCGTTAATGTAGATTCTCAATAATGATGGTTTTGAAAAAAAGTCAATGTTGGCATGGTTCCGTTTGATTTTGGGCTAACCTCTATATTTTTACTAGCCATATATTACCATTCAACATTTATTGACGTTAAAAAATTAATATGCCATAATCACAAACAAAAGACACCAAACAAGTTAATGGCCATTAAAAGTTATCCAATATATTCACAAAAGACACCAAATTATCCAAGTTAATTGCCATCAAAAATCTATTTACTTGGCTTAAATAAAAAATGCTTCTCTTTCTTGCAACCTATAAATAATATAAAAGATAGTACCACCCGAGAAGAGATGACATTCAATTGACGAGACCTATTCAATGTAATCAACCTCACATTGTCACTTCACCTAGTACAACCTACGGATAGCAATTAGTGAAAATTAGAGTTTGTGCCATTAAATTTAATATCACAATGATAAAGTATATGACAAGAGGGTAGTATGACAATATACTGTAGAAGTGTATTCACTCCATGAAAACTCACTCTGCAAATTATTCTCAAATTAATGCAAGCTCACCCATTAAGCAAAACTAAGAACATAAGCAATGTTGTTTTAGTAATTGAAAAGAAACAGATTTAAAATAGAAAGAGAATATCGAGATAGGTCAATGGAAAGAAAACCAATCCAGATCTGAGTTTAGCTGTTGTTAGCCAATCTTTAAAAATTCATTCTCGACAATCTACAAAGCCAAATTTTTTGTTCTTTTTATAGAAATGTAAAGGAAAGTCTAAACTACATGCTTGCTAAGTTTCAGGATTTTTATAATTTCCTAACTATTTTTAACAGATGCTTGAATGCAGGGACAGATTGGTAAAAGATGCAGAAAACAACATTTTTTTGGAGATTCAGAAAGCAAACTTAAAAATAGCTAGTAAATCATAGAAAAATGTTACGAATGTAAAATTTGGGTCTAAAGTGTGTGTTTTTGAGTCCTCTATCTGACTATTTATGTGGATTTTCCAAAAGTGTCACATCGTCTCCCCACATGATTAATTTATAAGGCAAATTCTTAAATTTAAGCGTCACGGGAGTACATTCATAGTACGATATACTCATTATATCTCTCAGTAATATTTCTTTAAATTGAAATATGAACAAGGATACTGCCGTTGATAATAACGATTCCCTCGGGATCATAATTAATTTTTTCCGGCTTACCCTCAGCAATAGTCATTTTTTACCCGTCCTGGATAAAACAGACTCTTTTATTAGTGAGCTACTGGTACATCAACAACTTACCAGTTACCAGTACTATCGGAATTTCGGTTGGCTTAAATTCTTGGCCATAAGAAAGAACCTCATACATGTGTCAATAATTGCACAAAAAGAATTACCAGAGAAACGCTCATTGTACAATTTCTATGACAAGATAATTTGATTAATGTATTTAAATAAAACCTAGCAGATGAACCATAAAGCAACCCTGTAGGCAATGGAACTGTGATATTTTTGTTACACTAGGTAATTCAAACTTCTTAACTGAATTACTTTCTGTGAATTGATGACTGGTGCCTAATTCAATTAGCCTAAATTAATTTGAAGCATCATCGATCTCCTGACTCCTCCTCTAAAACAAATTAATTAAGACCTGAATTAATTTGCAAGACAATATGACTAGCTATATCCTATATGAGCTAGCCGCCCTTAATTAATGAACTGATAGAAAATTTGAGTCAACTGAAACTGAGTCAACAATTAATTAATATTGCTGATGGCTTTGAATCAGAAAGTGATGGTCTGATGGATGGGTCGAGTCGAGATTGGTCGTTAGTTACCGACTTACCGTGTACCAGACTACCAGTGATGATGTGTACCCACTACTCAGATTAATTAATTGTACCCAGTCAGAAGTCAGAACAGGTATAGGTATAGGTATAGGTATTGTACCGATCTGAGTTGGATAAATTCTACGCATTAATTAGAAAGAAAGAGTGAGTGTTCTTCCTTTGTGTTTGTTCTTTCCTTGTCCCCTCCCCTCCCCTCCCCTCCCCTCCCCTCCCCTTCCCTTCCCTCCCCCGCTTCTTCCTTCCCCTTTCCCTTTTCCTCCTCCCCTCATTCTGCGCATTAATTCAGGCATTTGGTCGAGCTGAGCACAAAACAAGATCAAGGTCAAGATGGGCTCTCTTCCTCCCGCTAAGATCAATCCCTCCGATCTTTCCCGCCTTTTCGAATCACAGCGCCGCCATCTTAACCACTTCTTCAACCACCTTGATCTCTCTCAAGCTGTCTCTTTTGCTCAGTCTCTCCTTGATGCACCTGGAGCTATTTTCTTCTCTGGCGTAGGCAAATCAGGCGCTGTCGCCTTCAAATTAGCTCAGACCTTGGCTTCACTTGGACTTGCACGCTCCTCTTTTCTCTGTCCGCTCAATGCTTTGCATGGTGATCTTGGAGCATTGTTCCCATCCGATATTCTCGTACTTCTCTCCAAATCTGGCGCATCTCAGGTAACACCACTATCTCTCTAATCTTCAATTAAACAAAAGGGCTTCGTTGGCTAGTTGCTTCATGGATTTCATCTACTCTTAGACAACCATACAACATTGTATCATATGAGTTCGCCTATACAACCACTAAATAATCAGCTTTCTACTGACCCAATTTTCCTCATTTTGGTATACGAATAGAATAGGAAATGCAAATCATCTATATCCATCTCAGCTTATAAATTCATCAACCAAGTCAGATAAGGTTAAAACAGTTCAAATATAATGTCCATTCAAGTCAAATTAGTCAATGTTATATTCATAGCTTCAAAATCATAACCCTTGTCACAAGCTGTGTATTTGAATAATAAAAGGCACAGCAATTAGATTATTAAAAAAGAACAGATAGTGTATTATACTCCTTCAAAAATATTAATATGACCAAAAACTCACTATTTGAAGTAAATAACTGGTAATCAATCTACATACCTAACAGGAACTACTAGCACTGGCACCATGTGCAAAGGCAAAAGGAGCATACCTGGTAGCCGTGACATCTGCAGAGGACGGGAAAGGTGGGATGCTTGGCAGAGTGTGTGATATGAGTGTGCATCTGCCATTGAGTGGGGAAGTTTGCCCCTTTGGTCTGGCACCGGTGACATCAGCATCAGTGCAGATGGTGTTTGGGGATACAGTTGTGGTTGCACTGATGGAGGCAAAGCGTGTCAGCCGGGAACAGTATGCTTCCAATCACCCTGCTGGGCGGATTGGCAAGAGCCTCATCTTTAAGGTTTTCTGTTTTTGTTTCTTTCTATTTCTTTTTTAAATTATGTGTGTGTATTGAATATGGTTTGTCCTTCAGTGTATAAAAAACTCAATCCTGCCAAGTTATTGTCAGTAACACATTTCGTAGTTTTGTTAAAATAAATAGTGAGCAGTGAAATATTGTGGGCATTTTGGAGTAATTGGTATGGTAGCATGATTTAATCATGCTTTGTAAGGTTATGTAGAATATACAATGTTTCCATATATGAGGGTTAACATGATATTTCTAATCTCGCAGGGCATGTCAGTTATTTTGACATGTTGTGTTGGCCTTACGGAATTCTCTTTAAATATTTATTTATTTTATTACTACTTTTTTTTTCTTTTCTTCTTTTTTTGCAAATCTCTCTCTTTTTTTTTTCTTTTTTTCTTTTGGACATTATATAGTGCAATCACATTTCCTCTGTGCGTGTATGTTAAAAAAATGAAGAAAATTGGGCTAAACAGGAAGTGATACTGACATCTTGCAGCATATCTGTTTTATCTTTCTTTTTTTCTCTTTTTTTTGGTAAAAACTGTCTACCTCGAACATTGGCCCCTTCTTTACCATCAATAGAAATTTGAATATTAATGTTGAAAAGTAATATATATAGGTGAAGGATGTAATGAAAAAGCAAAACGAGCTACCTCTATGCAAAGATGGTGACATGATAATGGATCAGCTAACAGAACTAACAAGTAAAGGATGTGGATGTCTCCTTGTAGTAGATGATGCTTACCACTTAATTGGTACATTCACTGATGGTGATCTCAGGAGGACACTGAAAGCAAACGGCGCTGCTATTTTCAACATGACAGTTGGTCAAATGTGCAACAGGTTTGAAACACCTCCAAGAAATTATTGGATACATCTAGCACTGTGTTTTACCAAACTGGTATAGAAATTGACTGTAATTTTTTTGGTTGGAGCTGATATTTAAAGCCTCAAACCCAGTACATATTCCTTTAGTGCAACTTGAATAAGATGAAGTCAAACCAATACAATCTGAAGTCAATCAAAAATATTGGGAATAGTTGCATATGTGCCATTACTAAGAAATATCTTATAATTTCCCCAAGTCATGTGAAGTTGTAAACATTTTTTCAGTCCTGATTTCTTTGGAAGTAGCAATACACAAGCTGCCCCCTTTCCTAGTTTTTTTTTGTAGAGATTAACAGTATAAAAGAAGCAGAGGCAGTTTTGGCACCTTCTAGAGTTCAGAGTTGGTGAGGAAGGGGTCTTGATATTTCTCGGGGTTACACTTGCCAGTATCCATGTTTTTTTTTTGGTATGCATAGTAGTTGTCATTTTCCAAGGGCACATTTCATCTTTTTTTGGTATGCATAATACTGTGACATTATGTGTGGGCACACTATATTAAAATTGGCCGACTATGTGTAGTGGCATGGTAACAACTGCTGTGGTATACTGAGATGCGAAATCCTGATGCTTGCTTGAATAGCATTTAAAATGGAACATGAGATAGTGAATATATAATCTACAATGAAGTCTGTGTATTCTTAAGATTTAACGGGTTAATCAGCAAATATCAGGCTCTTCGTCATAAGATTTAACTGACCCGAAGCAAATCTGAACCTTGGATCTTAGAATGGACAGTCCAGATAAAACCCCAACTGCATTTAGTAGAATTTGGATACTTTAGGCAGGTAGTTAGTCAGGTTTGATTAGATCTTGTGCTCAAATCAGCATAGAATTCTGTACCCACCTGTAGGTGCTAATTTCTGATTTGTTTTTAAGAGATACCAATTCCATTGTGCATGTTTATATGCTACAGGATGAGAGGCTTTGTTCCAATTCTCTTTTATATATTCTTGTATGTTTTTTTCATGTCAGAAATCCAAGAACAATAATGGCAGATGCAATGGCAGTGGAGGCAATGGAGAAGATGGAGGCACCACCTTCTCCTGTGCAGTTCTTGCCAGTTGTAGATGAAAGTAGAACTGTGATTGGAATTGTGACGCTTCATGGATTGGTGTCTGCTGGTTTATGAACACTACTAGGACACTGCATTTTTTTGTACTCTAATTAATTCTTTTCATTTGAAACATTTAGTCTTATGTATATTGATGTAAGTTCTGAAGGAAAGATCACATGGCAGAAACGCCAATTCAGTTTTTTTTTTCTTCTTCTCTAGCGTTCTCCCATTCATACTATTATTATGTTTTATGGTTTTTCAAGTATGGTATCACATAGTTCCCCATAAATGTTAGTTTTTATTTAAATGGTATGCTATGTACTGGTATTATGCTTTTTGTGGTTCCAGCCTACCAGGGGTAGTTTAGGGAAGTTTTTATCATGCTGTTATGTTCTGCTATGACTAACCATTAATGGTATAATGGTATATGCAAGCCCTGAGACGAAGTGAGTCTGATAAGCATTTTGATTTTTAAACATGGTTTTGTGTAGCACCTCGGATGATCCAGTCTGAGAAAGATTGTAGCAAGACACCGGAAAGATAATTATATTGTATTAGCAAATGCTGAAAGAATTTTATGGTGAAGGTTCGTATTTATTAGACGTAATTGCTGGGGCAATTGAGTGCAATGGAGCAAACACCTATCTTAGGTCCATACTTGGTTAGTACGTGTACGGCCCAGATGATGGTTAAAAGTTAGAACTAGTGAATTGTAATACAACTTTGGTACCTTGATTGGTGACAAAGGTAGAGCATGGCAACAGCCAAAGCAATTAATTAGAAAGAGACTTGATTGGATAGTTCTTATGTGGCACCCATTCTCTAACTCTTAGCTCTAACATGATTTTTGAGAGTCTTCTTCAGTCAATAATATTATATGAATATGAGCATCTATCAATATCATCATCAATGCCAAGCCAACTATAATCACCTGCATGCCTTGTCGGAACTTGGAAGGAAGGGCCAATTGGCCGTTTCTCGTCATGTATTCATCAATGAAAGCGTTACCAACCACAGCATTCGGAAAATGCCAAAATAGATGGAGCGAGCGGAGCTATACACGACTCACGAGGGAGTGAGACACAATTATAAAAATTAAAAGTGAAAAAAGGTGAATAAATTAGTGTCATCGAGTGATGTATCTAATAATCTAAATATAAAATAATTAAAATTTTAAATTAATTTTATATAAAATTAAGTGATAAAAAACAACATTCAAAATTAATTTATTAAAATTAATTTATAAAGCTTTTTATAGTAAATTATTTTAAAAGTTTAAAATTTTTACATGTAAATCAATCATTCATAAGATAAATGAATTTCAATAGTAATAATTTGTCATTTGATGTAAATCTAATAGGTTTTAGAGTTTAGTTCATAAATAATTTGGTGAACTTAGGAACACCCTAGATTTGAAAGAATAAAGTATAAACACATATTATATTTTAGGAAGCAGCTAATAGTCTCCTCCCCTCAGTCCTCTGAAAATCTTCAGACTTTTTACACTAATTCTATAACAAGTTCATTAGATCCAGTAATATTATGAAAACAAACTTATAAACAAGTTCAATGGATGTTCTGCAGATGAAACCGCGTGATCCCAGATGAAATGCGTGAAAGCTATTGAAAACGCGTGAAAACTGTTGAAAATTTGTGGTCAACGAACAAAGTACAATTGAAGTACAATTGGCAGTTAAACTGGGGACCACCTTCTATAAACATACACATATTATCATGTAAACGTACAAATATTATCCTGTAAATATACACATGTTATTCTGTGAACATACACATATTATCCTATAAACAATTTAATTTTCAAAAAAAAGGAAAAACAATAAAAAAAAAGGAAGGGCTTAAATAGAAAAAATGGCAGCCGATTATGATAGTTGAAAGTGCGTGGCTTAAAAAACGCATCGGCACTAAGCTAAAAAAAAAAGTTTTTATACGTGGAGATTTTCAGAGAAATGTAACTCAGAAATCGTTACTTTTTCTCTATATTTTAATAGAATAGATACGAAAATTCAAAATAAATTGAGTCAAAGAAAGGACTGCTGAAAATTAGGCAGCGGTTAAATTAAAAATTGGAAAAATACTTGTGCCAAAAAAGGAACGGAAGGACCGAAATTTTTATTAATAGAAAATATAATAAGAAAATATTCAGATTAAAGTACACTTTTCGTTATTTTTCAGATATAAGGAAAATGTTTTTAAATATCGTGACCACTGGCCGTTGTGAATTATCACGGCCATACTTAGTGCCTTATTAACCGTTTTAATTACATTAACAATTCTAATTGAACCGGAGAAAAAAACCAGAAAAAATCATGTCCGTTATGAATAGAAACTGCCAGGAAAAAAAAAATTGCTGTCCGTGATGGATGGCAATGGCCAGCAGCGAAAAAAAAAATTTCGAAAATTCATAATAAATTGAATAAAAATCCAAATAATATGAAATTTGAGTCCATTTCGCATATTTTTTTATTCTCCACGTGATGGTGTAATTATTTTTATTACTTGACCCCTGTATCAGTCCAGAACCACTGTTTTACCAGCGGAGGGCAAAAATGATACTTTTGAGGCATGACAGAATTTTCAAAATTTTTTTTTTCGCTGCTGGCCGTTGCCATCCATCACGGATAGCAATTTTGTTTTTTTTTTTCCTGGCAGTTTCTATCCATAACGGACATGGTTTTTTCTGGTTTTTTTCTCCGGTTCAATTAGAATTGTTAATGTAATTAAAACGGTTAATAAGGCACTAAGTATGGCCATGATAATTCACAACGGCTAGTGGCTGCGATATTTAAAAACGTTTTCCTTATATCTGAAAAATAACGAAAAATGTACTTAATTTGAATATTTGTTTATTATATTTTTTTATTAATAAAAATTTCGGAACGGAAGGAGGATGGTGGATGGAGGACGCGCAAACATTAATGCAGAAAGAAAGAAAGCAAAGGATGGAGAGGAGAGGAGAGGAGAGGAGAGGAGAGGAGAGCGCGTGGAGAAAATTCGTCAAAAAAAGGCAGCGCATTATTTCCTTTATTTTTAATGGATATATGTCACAACTCACATAACATGATAATAATACAATATTATGATCATTATGATAGGAGGAGAAGCGAGGAGCGAGGAGCGACGCGGTAGCAGTGCACTCCTGACTCCTCTAACTTTAACTTTAACTGCATATAATAATTATAATTAATTAATTAATTAATTAATTAATGCAGCGCATCTCGCCTTTCAAAGCAGATATGCTGCTAATTATTCATATCGAAATGCTATAAACGCTCACCCTATCTCCTCGCAAAGTAGATAGATGATGTGGACGCTGTATATATACAGATTCGGTATTTCCATTTTTTAATTACCATATTTTCTTAGAGGAATTATTTCATAATTACTTATTTTATTCATTTTTATTTTTAATTATTTCTATAAGTAAATTTTTAATTTTTAATTTTTAATTCACATACATAACATCTACACCAGGCACATAATTAAGAATGATTATGATCTGCTTCAATTCCATGCGTGCGCCTTTTAGGTGAGCCGGATATGGATATCACATCAAAAATTCAAAATTAGGTTGCTTTCATGAAATGAATAACAGCAGTTGGTATATAATTAAGAGCTTATAAAAAGTTATTTATTTTGGTAAAAATAAAATCGTCACTTGCTTAACTTAATAATTTATTTATTTTGTTATAAACATGGTTCAAATTAATTCGACAAAAATGTGAAGCCTATTAGGTAAAAATTTAAATTACCAACCAAAGTGCTTGTGGGAAAACAAATTTCAATAAAAATATAATCTCTTGCGTTTAAAATTTAAAAATATTTCAGTAAAAAAAGTTACATTGAACTTTAATTATTAGATGGACTGGACATGTGTGTTTAGGGGTTTAATGTTAAAAAAGGGGGGACAGAGATATGTCAGCAAATTGTAAGCTACAATATTTTTATCATCACTCACTGTCTTGCGGTTCAGTGCATTAAACTAATTTTATTTTATGCGACAAGCATTCGAGCAACAACCACTACTTTACTGCCAAGTCAACCTTAACTTAACTACTGTTACTGTTACTGTCCTTTGGATTTATTTAAGAATTGGCGTAAACAAACTGCATTTAGAAATACCATTTTAATTTCTACGTTCCTTAAAATGTCCTCAAAAAAGAAAGTGTAAATAAACATGCAGCCCCTTTTTTTGTAAATTACTTCAAATACTATATTCATAACTTTCTTTTCAACCACGAAAAAAGAAAATTAAAACAGTTAATTAGCCAACAGGAACAGAACTCCAACAATTCAAAGAAAAGAAAAACAAATGTAAAAGAAGAAAGAAACAGAGAACTGAAATTTTATTAATTACTATGTTCACTCTATTTTCCAAAAAGTAGAACATTTTTTTTTTTTTTTTATTCTTTCAAGTTTTACCAGTCCAGTGTGATATACAAACTAAACAATCTATTATTCTTCCACCTCCATCTCCTCCAACGTTTTAACATCGGTGCAAAACATGTCCCGGCGTGCGGCATTCCCCCCTTTGATTACATAGTGTGCAAGATAAGGCGTACCGGTCTCTTCCCTGAAATTCTCCAGGCACAAAAATTCCTCACTACACACCCGCTCGACCTCTCTGTCGTAGTCGTGCACAAACACATCAGTGACACTGTCTCTCTTAGTGGAGCGGGCCAAGACAGCAGCAGTAAAGATTGCCGCCATTCGGCCAGGGGATTTAGCTGAGTATCCCCTGGGCCCGTCAATCAGTATAACATCCCAGTTGATGTCATATAGCTGGTTCGGTAGGTCATTGAGTGCCAATCGACATTCAGAGAAGAGGAGGTTCTGCACAGGACGACAATCGGAATTTCTTGATTCTCTGGCAGAAGCTATCAGGTCGCGGAATTCGCCAACCTGCACAATTTTAATTATTATGCTTGAACCATAAAATACAGAAGAAGGTGTTTAATTAAAGTAATTTGGAGAATTGAATTGAATTGAATTGAACTGAATTAAATTAACCTTACCTTAGTAGTGTAGGAAACATCATAAGCCTCGATGCCGGGATGCTGTCCTTCCATATACTCAGCATAATATGAATTTTCATCAAGAAAAACAGTGCGCCCCCATGATTAAGTGCCCGCCACAACGGGCTCTCAGCCCCAAGACCAAATACTAACATGTTACACGGTGCGCGGCGCCTCAATACCGCCGCAATGGCAAGCATATCAGGGTGGGGCATGTGACTAGTGGAATTCACCAAAGAAGCATAATGTAGAATAGTGTCAAAAATGTGTGAGGGGAGACGAGTGGACTCAGCAACAAGACCAGGGGAGAAAGAATGAGGCGGTGGGGAATGGCCGGTGGAGGCGGAGGAGAGGAGGGTGAGGAGGGAGGCGATAGTGAAGAGAGAGAGGAAGAGGAGGATCCAGAGGCGGTGGTGGGAGGAGATGAAGGGAGGAGAGGAGGCGTTGGTGGAGAGCTTCGTTGTGGTGGTGGTTGCGGTTGCGGTTGTGGTTGTGGTTGTGGGGAGAGATGAGGGATGGAGGAGGATGAATCTTGTGTTGTTCAGGCCTTTCATTTTGTTAATCTCTCACTCTGACTCTTTCCGAGAGAGAGAGAGAGAGAGAGAGAGGAGTGAGCGGTGGAGAGATAGTAAAAAGGACCAAGTAGATTTCAGTTTATTTTATGTGAACATTTTATTATACCATTTTCTGTAGCGGGTGGTTGGCAAACTTTTTTGTATAGATTTCTCACTTAATCCTCATCATCTCTTTTTAAGTAAGTTTTCAAATTCTATCTTTCATTTTTCGGATGAGATTCCAAACTTTTATGTCTCGTGCTTTATCTTTTGCACTTTGCAAAATTCCCTCCCTATTTTGTATTTCTTATCATTTTGTTGTCACAAGTCCCAACTTAATTATTTATGTGTAGTTAGAAAAAACTTTAAAAGTTTTGATACAAATAATGAGTGCGAAATTGACATTATGAATATTAGGACATGTTTGGTTGTCATTGTGCTCATAAAAAAAAAAAAAAAAAAATTCCCACACACAGTGTTTCAGAGGTAAGGATTTTAACAGCAAAAAAATGATTCAATGCAATGATCAGGTGAGAGGATTTTTTTTTAATTAAACCATTATATCCGTGCTTTAAAAAAGAAACTAATATGACAACATATCAGAAGACCATAAGTATTAATGGAGCATCACCTCTTAATGGAAGTATTTTATTCAAATAAATTCAAAGATATACATATGAAATCCAGAATATTGTATTTCCCTTTTTATTGTTACGAAATCTCCATTCTTATATTATGCACGTAGTTGTCCTGATCCGTCAAGAGCTGAGATTGAAAGATGAATTTTCAGATTAAATATTAGTCCTTCAATTATATAATTTGTCTTTTTTTTATTAAATACATCTGTTTTATATATATAAGTCTAAATTTAGTTAAAAACATACTCGCTACACAGACTGTTACATGGTTGTCACAATTAAAATTGAATGTATCCCTAGCGATCAATTTCCTTATTTCTCCTTACAACTAATTTCCTTATTTCTCCTTACAACTATATTTGATTCTTACAGTTCAATTATTTCCTTATTGGGTCCGGAATTTGTACGATGGCCTTTGGATAATATGTCCAAAGGTTTGATCTGCTTCGTTGGATTGGAATAATATTTATGATTGTGAAATAGATCTTTAGTTATTTTGGAAAGAATATACAAATATTTTGTTTTTCTCCTTTAAATAACAGAATAAAACAAATGGTACCTCCACTCTATAAATTACTAAACTTTATCATTAGCTTTTTTTAATGCATAAACTAATATGAGCATAAAAAATTAAAAAACCCAAATTATAATAAAGAAAAAATATATCTGAATAGCAACAATATTTGCTCATAATGTTTTGAATTAGTTTTCTTGAAAGCTATATTTTCATTCAAACTAAAGAAATTCGATCTCAAGAAAAAAAAATATTATCCGATCTTTCTTCAATATATTCAGATAAAATAAATAAAGAAAATGAAATTACATCAATTCATAATTGATTGTCACTTCAATTAACATTGATTCTAGATATCTTTTTTTTGACAAAAATAAATATATAGAAAATAACAAATAACTAGGAAATTACAAATGTAATTAATATTAAGCTTTGTTCAATAAATTAAATTAAGAATGGACAAATTTTTTAACAATCAACTAAGAATCAACAGTAGTTATCAAGCAATAACTTCTAAACTAATTAATTTATGCTTTCATGTTGGTTGATATAGAATTAAAATAACATATATATATATATATATAGAGAGAGAGAGAGAGAGAGAGGAGGGATCGGATTACACCACTATTTTGGTGACATGGTGTGACAATGTCTATTTTTAAAATTTCAAAATCCAAATAGTCGATCCAAACCGTTCAATATGATGAATATATTAAGAGTAACTTGGAAATCAAATTTTACATTTTTCTGAATTTTTTTACTATTTATTAAGTATTTAACAAAATCGCTATATTCAGACCGTTGAATTTTTGAACCCCTCTAAATAAACCAAAAAAAAATTTAGAAAAATGTAAAATTTGATCTGTAAGCACATTTTAACATATCCATCAAGTTGAACGGTTTGGATCGACTGTTTGGACTTTGAAAATGGACGGTGTTATTCCATATCACCAAAAAATAGTGTCATTTGATCCCTCCTCATATATATATATATATATATATATATATAATATTGAACATAGATTACTACTACTACTAAAAGAATAAGAAAAAGCACAACTGAAATTTTGATTTGTTATCTCTAACTCTATATTTTTTTTAATTTACTTTTGAACAAAATTGTTAACAAATAGCGTTTAATAAGAAATGTGATCTTGAGAAGTAATGGAAACCTCCATTTGTTTGATGTTCAATATTCAACTTCGTCTTCAAATAAGAAACAAAAACTTACCAAGCCGGAGGCGAAAGAATAATTTTCTATTTTCATCTAATCACTCAATCAGAATGGCATCGGATAAATTCCGAACCCTTCCATATTTTTCTGATTCTTTACAATTAAATTATTTTCTCTATATTTTCGATAATAATTATAAAAATTATTCAATCTTTTTGAATCTATAGAGAAAATCAATTTTTATGAAATACTACATTCATGTGTGAAGAGGAGAAATAATCTTTATTAGAGCTACTAATTAATATGCTTTCACAATTTCTTAATCTGTTACTTGCATTTGACATAGATTTGAAATTTTGAACTTCAATAACTTTCGTGGCAAAATTTCCCTGCCTATACAAAAACTTCTATCCCTTAATTGATACACTTGTAAGTAATAATTTCACACCTTCTCAATCTATGTCATGTTTGTCTCTTTTTATTTTTATTTACATTTCGGGCATTTCCAGTTAGTTTTGTTATATGCCTCAACTTTTCAATTTTATGTCATGATTCTCCTTTTTGTGTTTATGTTACGGACCTTTCCAATTCGTTTTGTTACATGTCTTTCACTATTTTGTTTGTTCTTCTTGCTACCTTTCAATTAACAACGGAGGTTTTATATATTTCTGATTTGGGGAGAATTCTTTTCATATTATATTTGATACTTATTTTTTTCATTTATTGTTATTTCATTTATTATTATTTGTTATTAGAGTCTCTATTTTTTGTATCTTTTATTTTTATTTAGTTTTTTTTTTTTTTTAGTTATATGTGAATGTCAAATAAAAATGTCTCTAAATCAAATTTGATTAAGCCATTGCATGAGCATATATGCAACACATGGATGAACACATTGGTTACAAATTATAATTTTCTGTGATTTATGGTAACTGTTTGAATATCATATTTTGAAATTAAGAAACACAGTCAAAACTGTTGTTGGCTTGCTGTCTGACAGTCACAGAACCAGCTTTTCATCATAAATGCCAATCCTCATAAATTCTAAAATTAAATATACATACTGTATGAGCATTTGGTCACTCTCATATAAAGAACTCTCAATTTAGATGAATCAATTGATCACACTAAAAAGGACAAATCAACATACCAACAAAGGGCAAACTTGTCAATAACAATTGGTTCTCAAGCTCAAAATTAATGAAATGAATGTCCAAGTACTTTGGAGAATTTGTAGGAATACACAAATACATCCCAGAGACTTGATCATATGATTTAAGCCTCATGTTATGTACAAAATTGTTAATAAATGTTTTATTTTTTGAAATATGGGCTAGAGGCAATATGTTTCAAATCCATTTGTATTAATATAGAAGATTTTCTCACATTGTAGGTTTTGAATCCATGATCTTCCACATGAGAGCCATGTGTCTTTGTCACTGGACCAAAGACAAATTCTTAATTGTTAAAAAATGTGCTAGCTACTTTGATCAGAGAAGGTACAACAGGGCATATCAAGAAATGAGTCGTGAAAAAGTAGCTATCTCTTCTAATGAAAAACTATGCAAATAAGCAACTCATGCAGTAGTAATAATCCAATACCGAATGCTCTTGCGAGGACAAATGTTTTATTAGTTTCAGAAACTCCACTACAAATAGATTAGCTTCATCAGCTTCTCGTGATGCTACCGAGTCATTGCATGGTAAGACAATCTTTTTATCAAACTTTTTATTTGTATGTATATTTTAGAATAGTAGTTGCAACAAATTAGCTTTTATGTTAGATTTTTCTCTTCACATTCTATTCAATCCAGTAATACGTTCCCGTTGCAACGCACGAGCACAATACTAGTCAAACATTATTTTTGTTAGAAAAAACAAATTCATGCTTTGAGTGCGCTATTTCTCTCTATCAAAATCAAAGGTAATTTAAAATATTTAACTAATTTCATTTTTTTTCTCTCATTAGATGTGGACGATAATTTTATGTTTACAATAAATATTTTTTAAAGCAGGTACTTACCTTTTTTAAAAAGTAACTAATTTTAGGGTGTCAACGGGTACGATATGGGTCGGTTGAAGATATTTTTATATCCGTACCCGTTATGATAACAATTTTTTTTTTATCCTTACTCGTCTTTTCGAATACATTATGGATTAGATAAACAGATAAAAAAGTACCATTGACATTTCGATTTGTGTTTTCGATAAAATATTTTTCAAAATAAGAAAAAAATGAATACGACTAATGAAAATTTAATAAAATACAAAAAAATTATTGTGTCATGTATCATCTTCATACAAATATATCTCTCTCTATATATAATTTTATTTTTAAAAATTATCTTATACGAAAACGGGTAAGATAACGGAAAAAATCATTACCCTTATCCGTACCCAATTAGCTAACGGAAAAAAAATCTTACCCTTATCCGTGTTTTCGGATACGATACGGGTCAGATAAACGGGTAAAAGGCTGCCATTGACATCCCTAACTAATTTCATTTTATTTTCATTTTTTTTGTTTAATAGATGAATATTGATGAGTCGGCAATTTCATTTGAACAAGAGGCCAAAAAACTTGAATTACTTAGTTTCAAGTACGAAACTCGCAAAGATCTACTTATTGGTGTTAGAGCATTTTACTTGGCTAAACGATACGCATTATCTATTTGTGGTTCAAAGTCAGAGAAATATTTGGTTTTACAATGTGATAGAGGTGATTAACATCGTGATGTACGGGGTGTGCCTTTAGATTAAAGAGAAAAGACAACGGGGACACGACGGATCAATTGTCCTTTTAAAATTAAGGGTAAAAAGATGGATAAAGGAATTTGAATAATTGAAATATGTAACTTATCACACAACCATGAAGCATCTGCCGATATCTATGGCCATCCTTCTCTTTGACAACTATCACAAGAAGATATCGAGAAAGCTGATCACATGACTCTATCTGGAATACTGCCTAGACAAATCCTCTTTTCTTTATGTCGAAAGAAACTCGAGCTTAAAGCTGTCTCTAAAACAATGTATAATGTGAAGGCGAAGATCCATAAAGAAAAGTTAGAAGGTCGAACAATGATTCACGCTTTATTGGAAGAACTAGGAGGACGTGGTTTTGAGTATGATATTTTACATGATGAATGTGATATTCTTACACATCTTTTCTATATATATCCTATGTCAATCACTTTGGCTAAGAATTTTTCGAGTATTTTCATTATGGATTGTACCTACAAAACGAATAAGTAAAAGATGCCACTTTTTGATATCGTTGGGGTCTCATGCTTTAACACCTCATTTTATGCCGAATGTGCATTTTTAAAGAATGAAAGAGAAGAAGATTTCATATAGGCACTAAGCATGTTTAAAAAGGTTCTTCCAAAAGAGACTAAACCTTTGGTTATAATGTCGAATAGGCAACAAGCATTTACAAATGCAGTAAATGTGGTCTTTCCGGCTATTACCCATCTTCTCTGTGTGTGGTATATAGAAAAGAACTTAATAACGAATTGTCAAAAACACTTTGATTCCAAAGAAGAATAAGGTATTTTTCTATCCATTTGGAATAATGTAGCTTATTCTTCAATTAATTAAAGTTGGTGGGAACTTCAATCACTTTATAAAGACAAAAAAGCTTTGCTACAATACATAATGAAGGTATTATTTAGTGTTTCAATTTAGTTATATGAAATATTGTTTTATTCATATAGTATTCGGTTAAAACTTAAAATTTAGAAAACTAAAAAAAAATAATCAAGTTTGAATCTGTTTTGTTACAAATTAATTATAACAGTCCATATACTTAAAAAAATCTAACAAAATATAAATTAAGCATACCTCTATGAAACTAATTTTCCTTGTGCAAACATATATATTTTTTGGAATAGTTGCTGGTATCTCTAGAGTGGCTGCTTAATTAGCCTTAAACAGCCTATGTGTTCACCCAAAAGGTAGTACAAAGTTTCAGTATAGTAAATTATACCTTTTAAACTTTGACTTTACTTCCAATTCAGACTGCAAGTGCACAGTCCTATCATGTAGTATAATTAGATATCGATTCTGAGGACGATTCAAATCTAAACTGAACTCTACCTAAATTAATTAAAATCTAGAAGTTCTGCAATGTTGGTTTTGATATTTATGTTTCCTAAGCAATTCAATAACAAAGATTAAAAGCAAGAAAGTAAATGAATTTGATTTTAATTCAATAATAAAAGACGTTTTCAGGATTTCTGATTTCATCATCAACTTTGCCTCTCGATACTTGACATGGGCCGCATATTCTCATACGCGGGGCCCTCAAGTTAATACAGCAGCTGTATGTTTCTGTATCGAAAGATATGTGTAGGGTTCTATTGACCGTACCTAATGTTTCTAAACCTCAACTCTCGTTTGTTGGCTTAATAAACTCGGTAACAGAATTGCAATTTTTGCCCTCTTAGGTTTCTAAATCTCAACTCTCGTTTACTGGTATTAAACCTAAGTTGCTTGTCTGGTTTAGTAAAGGTATCCACCATCTCTCGACGCATGGAAAGTTCACCTCTCTGCTACTAATTGGTTTCATCTCTCGGCTCACAAACCTACCTCATGTACTTAGTCTGGTTGAGAGAAAGATCAAGGCCAAAATACAAGAAAGATGCTACAGTTCATCTAACAGTAAATCAAGAATAATCCAAATAATTTTAACTAAGTAATTAAAATACTACTCAAACAAGCAAACACAAATATCAACATAGATTCAAACAACTTGCATATAAAACAAAGTATTCGACTACATCATAATCCTAGAAACTAAAAAATCTACTCTAACATGATTGAAAAACAAATAAAACAAGTAAAGATAAGATAGTTCATGGTAAATCTCAAAGAATGAAGAAGAATCATCGCAAAACTTGCGTTTTCCTCCTCTCTTCTTCTCCAAGCCAACTTGTCTTTCCCAAATCTTAGAAATGTTCCTCCACTCCAGAATGAGGTCTCTGGTGCAAAAAATCCCGCTTATAAGCTTTTCTGGCCGACCTTCCTTCAATTAGCCTTATTTTCAAATTCTTGATATGTTTCCGGAAATGCTTGACACGGTCTGCATCAGATGTGACGCAGCCCGCGTTCCTGTGTCTCTGGCTCAAATTGTAGATCTTCTCGCAAGTTTTCTGAAAAGTGGCCATACATTTAAAATGGAGTTACGAGTCAAAAGTTATGACTGTTTTAAGTTTAGATCCTGAAATTTCAGCATCGTATACAGGTCGCGTCAGTGGTCGAGTCAGGGTGTGATACGGCCCGCATTAGATATGACACAGCCTGTGTGAAGACCTTCAAATTCCACATTCTTCTCTGATTTCGCCCGTATTATGCAAAATAAGAATAAAAACGTAGCAGTACCACATTTTATAGATATTCAATGAAATAGACACAATTTGGTAGTTTCAGATACAGGTTTTGTTATAAAATTTGGTCGAAACATAGATTAAATAATGAGATATTACTATGTTATTGTTGCATCTATGGTGGGGTGGTATGAACCTATTTCTTCCATGAGCATTTTGTTTGGTGTCTCAATAAAGACAACACTTAGTATTATTTAGGAACTAATGTCCTAAAAACCTTTTATTTGGCAATAGCTCAACACAGGGATAACATGCTATCACATAGCATTTATCCCTTTCCCAAACAGAATTGGTAGGCCAATATTTACAGTGTAATGGCAATCAATGTCATAGTTGTAGTTATATAGTCTTTGTTAACTGATGTAATAGTTGTAGTTGTACAATTTTTGTTATGTATGTCTACTATCGACATAACATTATCTTTTTGCGTATGCAATGTCATGAACAATTTGTTACACTCCTCTCAACAATAGCTGCCGAAGCAAAGCAAGACTCACTTCTAGTGTTATATTAGTTTCTTTTTTAATGCAGGGACATAATAGTTCAAGTAAACAAATTCTCTCACCTGATCGTTACATTGAGTCATTTTTTTGCTGTTAAAATCCTCATTGGTCATTAAAATTGAATCCAAAACCCAAGCTCATTCATGTTCCCGCCTGACAGCCGAATAGGCCCTTAGAGTGTATAAATGTATTAAACATTTAATTTATTATTATTAACACCTAAAATTTTAAACACAACATAATGCAAGTATAGGCACTTTACAAATTCATTCTTGCCACACAGTTTGGAATCTTAACACTCAATTTATAATAATGAGAACTAGAATTTCAATTATCCACATGAGATTGTGCAAATATGAACATCTAAAAGATTTTTCTTAACACCAAAAAATTCATATAGAACAATAAAATGAAACTTATTACTCTTATAGTGTTATCACATTACTATATATGCAAATTGCAAGTTAAAAATACTGGATATTTTAAATATTTATGTTTAGTAGCCTAGTTATTTATATAAGTAGTAGAATAGTCGGAATAAAAAAAATTGAAAATTTTGCTTTGGAATATTGTTAGCACTCCTTTAAATAATGTTCGTTTAAAAATGAGAAGGAAAGAATTTCAAAAGTTTTATAACTTGAAAATATAACATACCAGACTTTTTTTTTATTTTAAGTTGAAGAGCTACACTAAAAGCTACTATATATATATATATATAGAGGAGGGATCAAATGACACCATTTTTTGGTGGCATGGAATGACACCGTCCATTTTCAAAGTCCAAACAGTCGATCCAAACCGTTCAACTTGATGGATATGTTAAAATGTGCCTACAGATCAAATTTTACATTTTTCTGAATTTTTTTTTGGTTTATTTAGAGGGGTTCAAAAATTCAACGGTTTGAATATAGCGATTTTGTTAAATACTTAATAAATAGTAAAAAAATTCAGAAAAATGTAAAATTTGATTTCCAAGTAACTCTTAATATATTCATCATATTGAACGGTTTGGATCGACTATTTGAATTTTGAAATTTTAAAAATGGACATTGTCACACCATGTCACCAAAATAATGGTGTAATCCGATCCCTCCTCATATATGTATGCAGGAAATAGAAATTTTGTGACAACACCCTGTTTGGATGGAAAGGAGAGGAAGGAAGGGGAGGTAATTAAATTAAATTAAAGAGGTGTAAATGGTGGATGCATGATGGGAAATGGGTCCGGGATAGTGACTTCTCAGGAGGGATTTTGAAGATCTCCGATAATTGCGTTTATTTATTTATTTATTTATTTTGGTTTATTAGAAATTGAGAATGAGAGTGAGAATGGAAATGGGATTGCCACCGAATCCAGTTCCAGTTCCAGCAGCCAGTCTCAAATCTCAAAGTTGACTTAATTATATTCCTGGCTGGGCTGGGCTGGGCTGGGCTGGGCTGGGAGTGGGAGTGGGAGTGGGAGTGTGGGACCCCTACAGTTAGTTAGTTACAGAGGCAGATTAGCAGATACATAGATACATCCATACATCTACTTAAATTAATTGTGTGTGAACTTCAACTTCAACAGCAACACTTACACTCAACTCATGAACTCAACATCCTTTAATATATTTCTCCATTTCCCACTTTGAAGCATTTTAAAGCAGAGTAATATATGTGTAATTAATGTTCGATCATTTCAACACTCAGGCTTTATACCTATATTTATACCTATATATATATATATTCAATATTTCATCATCAAAAAACTTAAGAAAGCATAGTTTTGTTCTTATTTATTTAGAATCTTAAAAAGCGGATTGAGTAACAGAAGACAAAGAATTTGCTTAAAGATGCAAAAACTAGTAGCTAACAGGTTAGGTTAGGTTAGGTTAGGTTGGGTTAGAGCCATGATGAAGTGAATGTTGACCTAAAAGTAAAAAAGGTGTAACAAAGAAATTGGAAAATGATGGCTGGCGCGGCTACGAAGTTGCTAGAAATTAAGGGAACTAAACATAAAGACTAAACTTAATTGATTCTTCAAAGAATAATTAATTGCAGATCACTGCTGATTGGTATATTATAACTTAATATATAACTCTTGTTGAAATACATTAGAAGTGGCACCTGACTCCTCAGAAAGAAAGTTTGAATTTGAATTTTTTACCACTTAAATATATATAGTACGTACACTTTCATAATTAGATGTCCCTACCTCTACTGTAATATATATAGTACATGCATGTTTTTCTACTCTATAATTATTAATTGCCTTAGCTAGCTAGATCAGTCATCATTAATTGATGAACATTATTATATATATATATATATATATATATATATATATATATATATGAGTGGGGTTAAAATACACCCTCCTTTTTGTGCTCCAAACGTGCACCCTCCCCTCGTTTCTTCATTTTTAAAATTCAAATAGTTGATTTGAATCTACCAACGTGTTCTACATATTAAAATGTGCTTGGAGACCAAATTTTACATTTTTTGGAAATTTTTTACTATTTTTTCAGAATTTTTGAAAATCATCACTGTGCTGAATTTTTTATTATTGTTAAGTTTAATAAAAAATTCTGAAAAAATAGTAAAAAATTTCCAAAAAATGTAAAATTTGGTCTCCAAGTACATTTTAATATGTAGAACACGTTGGTAGATTCGAATCAACTATTTGAACTTTAAAAATGAAGAAACGAGGAGAGGGTGCACGTTTGGAGCACAAAAATGAGGGTGCATTTTAACCCCACTCTCTCTATATATATATATATATATATATGTATGTATGTATGTATAGTGGTTTGCTAAACCCGTTAGGGGTTGAACCCGTTTTGCCCGGCCCGTACCCGTTATTCGTGGTACCCGTACCCGTTGCCCGGGTACAAACGGGTAAACGGGTAGACGGGTACGGGTAATAAACGGACCGGACAACATAATTTTGAAAAAAATCCGTTGTACCCATACCCGTCTACCCGCCAACCCGTACCCGCCTACCCGTACCCATCTACCCGTACCCGTACCTGACCCGTTACAAAATTTGAATTTCAAAATTTTTTTGGCGGCACCCCTATAGAATTCAGATCCAGTGCAATACCTGACTAAGTAGAATGAGATCTGAGTCATCAATTTTAATTTGGCATGAATCTCAAAACGGACCCCTATATCTAAACTCTATCCGGGATATGTCCTTTAACTTGGCACGAATCTCAAAGCAAAAAAATTCAGAAAAAAACAGAAAAGAAAAAAAAAAAAAAAACCCGCCCGTACCCGGGATACCCGTACCCGTCAACCCGCAACGGGTACGGGTAATAAACGGGTAGGGTAGTGGTTTTGGGAAAACTACCCGTCTACTCGTTGCGGGTTGTACCTGTACCCGTCCTACCCGTCTACCCGCCCTACCCGTTACCCCTAACGGGTTATCCGGAACGGGTCACGGGTAACCCGTTAGCAAATATCTATGTATGTATATGTATTCACCAAACTTTAGGTAAAAAGGGATGATAATCGCCATTAATTAAACAAATTGACAAGTTAATTAGCATGCGTCAAGTAAAAAGGAAAAAAATTAATGTTTGGTTTCTAGTTAGATCCTTTTGACAAAATACCACATGGGGTAATTTTTTAGTTTAAAAATGTCAACATTAATTTATGCTTCAAAAGATGATAAATTTGCTCTTACAGTACTTTTGTTGGTGAGGTTGACAAGAAACGAATGGAGTAGCTACGACATTGGGTGGGACTTTTCCATCATCACCAAATTAAATAACACACACAGAGATAGTTCATAATAAAAATGATTAGATTTCAAGACAAAGCATAGAATTGGATAGAAGGTGCCTGTCATCAGTCATCACTGCATTCTCTTTTGGTGACTAAAAACCTGTAGTCAACATTAAACAAAGCATACATATATAGAATTGTAACAACAAAAAATTATAAAAGAAGAAAAATGAAATGAAAGACGACGATAGATACTACCTAACTAGCTACCATTTCAATTCCATCTTGTCATAACAACGATCAATTCGATCGGTGTTAAATCCATTTTGTTTATCTTTCCTTTTCGCGTAAATCTACGACTATCTTTTGTTTTACATTGTGCTGGTCCATAGCACAAACTACACAAAAAAACTCATGACTCATAATAGTTCGGAATCAATTCGGATTCAACTCACTAATAACTCAAGTTGAAACTGACTCGAGTTTATTGACTCAGTTGTTTCACGGGTTGAATTCAAATGGCTTTCAATTCAGTTCAGCATCAACTCGGTTAACTCATTAACTTGATAAACTATGTAATTTTTTGTTAGACTTTGTACTATTTAGTAATTGAATAAACTTTTGTACTATTTAATTATGTATTTACCACTATTTCATTATGTGAAGTTTTAAATTGTGTATTATTTTGATAAACTATGTGCTATTTAATTTTGTTAGACTTTGATTTGGTAATTTTTAATTTGATAAATTATGTACTATGAGTCACGAGTTGAATTTAAGTTAGTTTCTAACTCAAAATTAAATTAGTAACTCGGATTCAATTCAACTCATGAATTCACGAGTTGAATTCAAGCTGCGCTTATGAGCAGCCCAGCCCTAGCACAAATCAATAACTCGGATTCAGAGGATGTTTGACCGTTGTTAGTATGTTATAATTTATAGAAAATAAATCTGCTACAATGTAGGATCCTAAAATTCCAAATCCATCATTTAATTTTTTGGATTGTACGATTGTTTTTTATGCAGAAATCTCAAAATCAATGAAAAGTTGAATTTGGAATTTTAGAACTCTTCAATCACCTTAGTATCGTAACAGATTTATTTCCATAATTTATAACCATGAACCATCTCTTATTATTAATTACTAAAAGAGCGGCCATTTTTATTAATAACCTAAAAAAAAATATTTTTTATCAAAATAACCACAAAATCTGAGTTTTTTCAAATATAACCAAACCGTCAGGGTTGCTGGCGGTCTGCTATTTAATTTTTTTTTTATTAGAAATATGATTTTTTATGCAAACCAGACCGCTAGTATCCCTGGCGGTCCACTAGCTGTCTTACACGCTTTCTCTCTCCAGCACGCACTGTATTCATTTGTTAAACCACAGAGAAGAAAGAGATAGCGATTTTGGCAATTTTGAAGCGATTTAAGGCAATTTAGAGGCGATTGCTACAGGTATTTTATTTTTTATTTAATTATTTTATATTTAATTTTTAATTAATAATTATTATACCCGCAGTCTGTAAATACTATAAATTAGTCTTTAATTAATATTATAATTAACTTTTAAATTGAAAAAAAGAATGAATCTATTATATTATAATTCTTATGAATTTTTTTTTAAATGTAGTTTGTGAAAGAAAAAATGCTGGTTGCACTATACGTGGGCGGTAAGCTAACTAAGGGTGTAGATGGCGTGTATTACTCGAAAGATGCCTCATTCGGCTTGCAGATTAATGAAAGAACCACATTTATTGAACTTAAGCAACTAGTATACGAAAAGACTGGTGTAAACCCCAACCGGTATGACTTAGATTTGGCTACCCGAATTGACACACAACGGGCTGGGGGGAGTAGAGCTTACCTTGTGAGTTTTCCTATAACAGATGAGGAGTTGTGGAAGGCTGTGTACCAACAATTTGAGTCTAGGGGAGTCGTGATGATAGAGTTATATTCCAGGAGGGTTCCCCAGGCTGGGGCTAGACCTTTTAGTGCGGCTGGGGCTGGACCTTCTAGGGCTCCCCCTGCTGGACCTTCAGGTTATGACAATTCGGCTTATGATAGCCAGGGGTACCTTCCAGCCGTAGACCAGATGGCACTATGGAGTTTGTGAAGAGGACTTTCAAGTATGTAGTGCAATTTCGAGAGGCAAGATAGGTGACCTGTACATGCCAAGGACCCCAACTAACACACATACCTTGTAGTCACGTGATGGCGGTATGCCGAGTGAGAAACTTCTACGAGGATCACTATGTCGCTGACATGTATCGTACCGATTACCTTGCTTCTACTTGGGGTGGATCCTTCCATTCTTATCCCAACCAGCATGAGTGGCCTGCGTATGTCGGTGATAGAATACTCCCTTCAGAAGGATGGATAAGGAAGGGGAGGAGGAGACACAAACGTGCTATAATGACCATGGACGAGATGGGTGGTAGGAGGCTATCGGGAAATCAGGCTCGTCGTTCCGTTTCTGACAGGCGCAGGGCAGGTATGTAGCATTTTTCGGAATTAATTTATTATTTTATTATATTAATAACTGAATTCTATTGTTATTTTCAGATGCCATAAACGAACACAATGAAAGAGAAAATGCAAGAGTTGTTGCTGAAGCAACTGGTAGAACACAAGCACCTCTTGTGACCCAATCATCTAGTAGCCAAGGGTCTACAAGTACTGCCGCACCTACAGCTGGCACTAGAAAATCTTCTCGTCTATTGGGTTTATTTCGACGTCGTGAAAGATGAACTTATTATTTTGCTTGGGTGAACTTATTATGTTTGATTTGAACTAAGTTATGAATATTGATAAACTTCAGTTGTATCATTGAACTTTAATTGTATTCGTGAACTTTACTTGTTAGACTACTTTAGAACTACAGTTATGTTAAACTCAGGATTTTGGGTTATTTTGATAAAAAAAAAAAAATTTGGTTATTAATAAAAATGACCGGTATGTATGTATATATGTATATATTATACATATATTATAAAAACCGAAAAAAAAAGACCAACATAAAGTCCAAGTCCTTAATTTTTTGACAAATATCCCAAACACCCTAAACAAAAAAAAAAACTAAAACTTCACAAATGAAAATATTAAGAAAAAAAATCAGATTTCTAAAAAAAAAAAAAATTAAATAGCAGACCGCCAAAGATCTTGGCAGTCTTCTATAGAAGTGGACCGCCAGCAACCCTGGCAGTTTGGTTATATTTGAAAAAACTCAGATTTTGTGGTTATTTTTGTAAAAAATATTTTTTTTGGGTTATTAATAAAAATAGCCGCTAAAAAAGAGTGAGTCTATCAAAATATATATTTTGAGAGAAAAAGAAACTCTTATTTATTAAATGGGGCCCCCAATTGCAACGATTAGTCAGTCGGTGTCTATTTGGATTTTTCTGGACCTCCATTTGGTAAAAGGCCTGTCGTTATAAACTTGTACATGTTAGCATTATGGGTGAGGCCCACCTTTTGTGTTAATCTAATAAAAACATGTCTCTAAATTAGAGTATTCTATTTTCTTATGATTGACCGGTGGACTTTTTTTTTTTTTTTTTTTACTTCCCAACTAAAACATTTACTAGAATAATACTCATTAAATTATGATCCTTTTAATTAAAAATAATTTTATAAAATGTTTTCAAACTTCCAACATTAGAAATATTAATAAAGAATAATTAAATAAGTAGGTCGAAACAATTGGAGAGTTCAAACCTAACACCTGTTTGTTTTTGTTGATCATACTTATTATTTTTTACATGAGTTGATCATACTAGTTTTGATACTGATAACCTGGTTCGTACGCTTTCCAATCACACATTCACACTGTGTGTAATGTACCGACTTGAATGCCGAAAATGTATAAAGAATACCGATAGACAGCACAACAAAATACCGGTATTTTGATAAGCCTACTGCAACAGTACACCACAATTTGGTACCTGTCAACTAAAGTCAAATTAACAAAAAAATGTGAAATTTTAATGAACAGAATACATTTTAATCCCTGTTTACTTGGTTACTTAATTATCCTGAGGAGTTGTGACGAAAGAGAGTCAACATTTTACAGTTTTAAGGATAAATCCGACAAAGAAACACAGGATAAACTTTTAGACAGCCTCTTAGTAGATACCCTTGCGGTGCGGCACAACACAGGATCACACAAAAAAACCACAAGTGTACATGACAAACCAGGTACTTACTACTTGCACCAATTTTGCAGGTGCTCATCCTTACGAGAGCTGCTGATAAGACCTCCGCAATTCAAACAAATAAAACTGCTCCCATCAGCAAATGCATCCAAGATCACTTGCCTCCTACCAGACTCAGCTAAAATGGCATCAGGAGCCGTCAGAAGCTCAGATGGATCCCGTCCAGGGCCACAGAAAGGATTTGACATTGCTGTGGGGCTTGACCCTGACCCTGATCCTGATCCTGATGCCTCCTCAATCGCACACTGAGCCAGCAGTGCCGTCAGGTCACCCATGTCAGCTTCAGACTGGGCCCTCTGTCTATATAGCTCACGGGCCCGGCTCATGGCACGCAGGACGGCATTTTCGCCCCCTTCTGATCTGATAGCTGATAAAACCTAAAAGGCAAAAAGGAATATGGATTTTATGATTGAGGTGATTCATATCAAGTAATCTAAGCTAAACCTGTCTAATTAGGCAAAGAAAAGAAAATAATAGGCGTTGTGCCTACAATTATTGCAGTTGTCTTGTTTTGTTAGAATGGTGAAAAGATCCCAAGAAACGATCATTTTTTGGATGGATTTGGTGAGTTAAAAGGACAAATACAAGTAGAAAGTCGTTTGTTCCGGCGGTAGAATAGAATAGAATAGAATAGAATAGAATAGAATAAAAGAGAAATCTTAGAAAGTGCAGTGGTAGATTAAAATTAAAAGAGAAAATTGATTACAGTTTGAAGAGCGAGAGTGGGGTTTCCCTCGGCGATGAGTTGGCGAGCCCTAGAGAGAAGGCCCCACGCATTCTCCATTTTGCGGCTGGTTCTGGCGGCGGCCTCCGCCGAATTCATCTCCACATCCGACCTTGTCTCCATCGCCTCTTTCTCTCTCTCTCTCTCTCTCTCTTTGATGGTGTCTCTTTGCATCTCCATTTCTTGTAATCTTGCGCGGGCGTTGGTCTCTCCAGTAGTTTTCCCTTTTTATATTCTCTGTGGCATTTATGATCCAATCGATCGATCGATCGATCGACTAATCTATGTAGCGAGATCGAGATGAACAGTTTCATGTGGATGTGGGTCCCAAATATCGGCGACTCATTCATACTCCTCCATAAGAAACATTTTCCTTCTTTGTGCGACCGACACGACACGACACCGACCGCCAGGTGTTCTCCAGGGACTTCCGTAAATATCTGGAGACTTCGCCAATGTGTCGTATCATAATTGGTCTAAAACTTCCAAGCACACATCGGATGGATAAATGATGATCACAACATGTGAATCAAATTCAAGAGTGACTCACTCAGCCATTTTTTTTCATTTAATCACAGCACGTGTAAAAACTTAATTTGATCAAGACACCACATGTAATCTAAATCATGACACAAGTAGTCGTGGCACAACACAAATTCACATCAACATATGCTGCCATAACAATAAGTCAATAACAACGGGATATGTCCTGAGTCAGTATCATCTGAAAATAAGTGATTTATTAAAGAAAAATTATTATATGCAAACAATCACCCACCGTGCAAAAGTAAAACAAACCATCGTTCAACCTATGAACATCTACCAGAATTCAGAAATTTTATTTAGTCATTTTATCATATTTTATGGGGGCAGAAGCAGATTTTAGAATTCAGGATTAGGAGGTCCCCATTTGTAATCTTCAAGAGTGAATATAATATAGAATAATCATTTCTATACCCACGCTACAGTATCTGCACAGTACCTGCGCTACAGTAACTACATCTAGAGGAATAACGTATTATGGTCCCAACTAATTATATTGTGCCCACTAATTATTATTATAAAAAGATATTATATAGTCTTAACTAATTATTATTCTAAAATTCCAGCAGCACCCTTTCAAAGTCTCGGCACTAATTCAACGTCAATATTTCTCTAACAAAAATAATTGACCTCATAAAAATAAATACTTCAGTACATAGATATAAATACTTTCAATACTTAGATATTAATACTTTCAGTGTCATATGTAAAAAAAGAAGGGATCCAATTACAATATTATGGCAGTTTAAGTCTTCACAAGCAGTTATGTAAAAATTACAACATTGTTTATTATATAGATATAAATACTTGTGTTCTTTGAATTATATATTTCAAGATTTGACTATTAATATTAAAAAAAAAGTTATAGATCTGAAACGGTTGCAGTCCCCACAAACAATTATAGCAGTTTAGGTGTGTGTACGACGTCAGAAATTTCAAAAAAATGTGAGGATACGATTATTTAAAAATAATTAATTTACCATTTACATTGTTTACTATATAGATATAAATACTTGTGTTCTTTGAACTATATACTTCAAAATTTGACTATTAATATTTTAAAACAAAGTTACAGATCTTGAACAGTTGCAATCTCTACAAGCAATTATGACAGTTTAAGTGCAGATACGACATCAAAAAAAAAAAAAAAAGTGCAAATACGATTATTTAAAAATAATTAATTTATCATTTACATTGTTTACTATATAGATATAAATACTTGTGTTCTTTGGACTACATACTTCAAAATTTGACTATTAATATTAAAAAAAAAAATTACAAGTCTCAAGTACAATTATAGTAATTTGATCTCCACAAACAGTAATGACAGTTTAGATGCGGATACTGTAACGCAAGCACTCATATCAGCTTCCTATAATATAATAGTCCTGCATGCAGATCCACAGTGCAAGTGGCTCTAAAATATTGACCCACATAACTGAAAACTGAAAACTAATTTATGATCGACTACACCTATCTAATACCTAAAGTAAAAGTGTTGGTTGGTACATTACACAAAATCATCATCATGACAGAATTTGAGTGTAGGCATACAATTAAATATAAGATGCAGATGGGTTTTTCAAATACAACTCATTAGCTAATATAAATATTGCACTTTAAAGTTATGGACTAATTAAGTTTACAAATTACAACAATTAATTACTCAACTACTACCAATAATAAATTTAGTGCAGATCTATCGTCTGTCATGCTTGCGTGTACCCATCCTTGATTTTGCATATCTAACACTTGTGTCAAGGCAACATGTGATATAAAAAGAGATATCGACCAGAAAAAAAAAAAGGATGTATTTATAAACAGATAACAAAATAGATGCAAGGATACTCTAAACGCATTCCTTCAGTTGAAGAATGTAACAGTGTTCCTTGCAAATTAATCAGGGCTGTGCTTGCACTCTCCTCGTCCTGTTCAAAAAGCATAGAACAATAATAACTCTAGCCTTGAACAATATTGTCATCAACCACAAACAAACTTAACTTACCTTGAAGTCAACAAATGCAGCAGATGGTCCACGCCGCCTTTGCAACTTAAGTTTTAGAAACCCAGGCCACCTATAACATTATGACATCTTATGTTAAACCAAACATTAGGACCAAATACAGTAGAAATAAAAAGAAGAAATTCCAAATTCTGAATAATTATCACATGCACTTTATTTGGGGAAATAATACTTTGTTCAATCACTGGTTAGGCTCTGAAATGGAGAAGGAAAGTTTTATGTTCCACCAATGTATGCTGAAGAGGTTGTGCTCAGGAATACTAACAAGAGAATCCTGATTCTGACGGAAGCTAAATTAAGGGCTCATTGCCAGTGTATATTGAGGGGCCCTACTCCACCAGGTCAATTATCATATTTATGAGCATTTCCTGGCACAAGCTTCATGGTGGCATTTATGGTGTTTTGCTTGTGCTTGCAAGAAAATTTGGTGGTGGTATGGTCTAATCTTGGGCTGGTGACTTAGCTACGGGTACCATAATGTATGTGGCACTGCCCAGGGAGTTTAGCATCGCAGTGTGCTCATTCTTGCTGCATTCGTATTAGTAAAAGCTAGTACTGCTTTATACTTATTTTAATTAAAGAAAAGAGCGTGTGAACAGAGATAAAGAGAGGACTGAGGGTGTGTGAGAGAGAGAACCTAGATAAAACTTGAGTTAGCTCATCCTCTGTACAGGTTGGACCCAGATTAGTCACATAGAGTGTCGGGCAAGGAGGATTTTCTTGAGGGGCACCCATTGATCTTAGTTCCTTCAAGCAAACACAGTACTCAGAATCAATTATCTAGTAAGAGAAAGACATGACAGTTGCAAGTGTACATCTGCCAGGTCTCTTCTGAGAACAAACCAAAGTTTAATTCAAGTGAATTTAAGATATCAGAGAGCAATTGTTGAAGCAAATAACTAATGACCACATTAAAAAGAAGTTAATAAAGCATGCTCACCAATTTTTTATAGTCAGTTCCAGGTGGAGGCGGCGGCTCCAGGCTAGATAACCTGAAAGTACAGTGAAATTTAGCATTAAGGAGTCCGAAAGAAATACCAGTTCTTCCATCACTCTTGAAACAACTAGTTAAAACTATATCACAGATTTATTTAATCGAGTTCATTTTGGTGTGACAATTAGTGTATAACAAAACATTGTGCTAGTGGTGCCATAACCTTGGTGCAGAAGGATAACCACTCAAGCTGTGAAGTGCGTGTCCTGATGTGTGCACATTGCTTCCAACACCTGTTAGAGTGTGCAAAGTGGGGCCATGTGTGGTAGAGTGAGCTTGTGTATAAGTGCGGTATTGTAACGCATTGCAAAAGAAACTTGTCACTGCCAATGATTTCTGTAGCAATTCTTCTCAGGTATGTGCACATGTATGCACAAATTATTATAGGCAATTATTAGCTGTTATTACCATGACTGTATTTTCAAATGTTTGAAAATCAAAATACTAAAGGACCCTTTCAATAACCTATGTAATTCAAAAAAATGTCTGAAATACAGCAAGCAAAAGACCAAGAAGATTATACAGTGCAAAACATTTTTGTACCAATACAAATATTTTATATCATAGCATAAAAAATGAAACAACATTGTTCGGTGCTTGGAATTATTTTACATTATTTAAAAGGTTAAAAGAATGTACCATGCATAAAATCGTTCAGTATGTTATTTTAAGAAAGCAAAGATTTTAGCCAAAATTTCATCAGTAAATATTTCCTATCATGATTCTGGAAATTATTATAAATTAAAGATAAGCAATAAAATGTCCACTTTGTTTGTGCCCATTATACTTATTATTTGGTGTTATAATATAAAACAGTAATTCCGAATTGCAAATAATGTTAATCTTTGTCCACATCATGAGTAATGCATTCATATAAAAGCTACAAAATCTAGGGTACATTAGGAGGCCAAAAAATCAACAATTTCATCAGAACTTGTTTGATGCATTGGTTCTTCAGCCTCTTAATCTTGTATTACATGAAACATTAAATTCTATAGAATTGGACATGAATACATAAGTCTTGATATAAAACAAGATCAACAATTCAGATTTGTCTTTGGAATTCCCACGTTTTAGTCCTAAAGTGATATACGGGTACTGATAGGGAAGCAAAATAGGTTGTATTTGACCTCTCTTAATTTAAAATACTCCACAAGAATTACAGAATGTAATAAAGAAATCAAGATAGTAATTACCAAATTCTTCTTCTCCTCTGGAGTATTTTGTTGCGTTGTGAGGAAAAGAGCCATCATCATCTGACAGAGAGGAAAAGAAGTAACTAAATATAAAGAAATGGAAATGTTTTTAAAAAAAATACTTAAAAAGGGACATTTTAATCTAAAAAACAATAAATAATTAAAACTCACGACAAGGAAAATTTTGCATACACGGTAATCAAAGATACTAATGCATGATAACAAACTTTTCTTGGGTATAAAAACTCATTGAGATAACCAAGAAATTACAAATTACAAATTCCAAAAGGTCCCTCTTTCGAACTCATAGTTTTCAGAAAAAAACAGCATGTGAGCACAAATATTCAATACAAATGGAAGGTCTAACTCAGTCTTCAGCAAACCAACAGCAGTTAAACATTTTTTTTTAGTGTATATGAATTACAACCATTAGTTTTGAAGGGCACAAATTTTCAATAGAGGCTCAGCTCATAAAGCATAAAATAACTCTGGGGTTCTAAAATTTCCTTACAACATAATAAATATTCTTGTACTTTAACAAGCACTCTTAAGTTGTAGAGAGTGAGGGAGAAAGCAATCAAGAGGGCAGGTAAGAAGCAACTGCAAGATAGATGAGAGGAGGGAAACTGCTTATAGATGTGGGAGATAAGAAGACAAAGCTCTTTCATCCCTTCTATTCTACATTTTTTACAACATCACTTCATACTTTTAAGCATTAATTAGGTTCATTAAGAATATAAATAAGGCTCGCAGCATAAGGGATTAATTGAGCATTGTTAAAATTGAGATAAAATATGACATAGAAAATTGATGTGTCACTTGTCATGAACGCAGCAGCAGCTTCTATGAGAGTAACCACTAAAAGTGCAAATATACTAATAATGATAAAGGAGCTGCAATAGCCAAAATTTTAAGATGTAATGTTAGCAAGGCATATATGCAATAAAAAAGGGGAACAAGAGGAAAAGAAAATACCTCCTCTAGAACGTTTTCCTTTAGAATTAGACTTGGCAAGCTCAATATGAAGAACTGAATCCCTTTGAAGATCAAATTTCATTCCCTGCATGCAGAGAAATATTTAGAGGAAGTTCAGGTTCAGTCTGATCTGAATTTGTGAACTCAATTTATATGTTTGGAATAAGATCCTGTTTGGAACCTCAGCAATGTAATTATGGTCAGTTGTACTGCATTGGGCATAGGCTACAGGTATGATTAATACATGCATAATTGAAATACAGTTTGAGTAGCGTACATTATAAGCATGCAGTGCCGTCAGTGCAGAATGCTGATCTGCGAATACAGCAAAGGCAAAGGCCTACAAAATTACAATACAATACTTGGTTACAAACAATATAGAATATAGAATATAGAACATGCATGATGCATGATGCGTGAAAAGAGTTATTAATTACCTGGGATGATCCGTTCTTAACGCGAACATTAGAAGATTCGTACCCGGGAAACTCCCTAAAAAGGTTGTAAATCTCGCGAGGTTTTGTGTCATCAGGTAGGCCAGCGATGAAAAGTGTTCTCAGCTGATTCTGCGCTGGGAGGGAGTAATCAAAGGTCACGAAAGATGCAGATGCAGAGGCAGAGGGGGTGGGTTCAAGAGGCGGATGCTGGATGTGGTACGAGTGGGGATTGTGGGGGTGGGAATAGGGCTGGTTAGGTGGAGGAGGGAGCGGCGGCGGAAGGGTAGTGGAGTAGGTGGCAGCGTAGGGGAGGGGTTGGGCGGTGGAGGAGGGAGGCGGAGCGTGGCGGTGGTAGGAGGCGGACATAGCAGGACCCGAGCAGCCGAGCAGCCGAGCAGCCGAGCAGGGGTTTGGTCACTTGGACTTGGTTTTAGTTTAGCCACTGCCATCCAGAAAGAGTTGATGATAAAATAAAATAAAATAAAATAAAATAAAATAAAATTTGATTGGATTTGGGCCTGACTCTTGAGATGAGCTTTATGGGTTTTGGATCTTTCGTTTGGGCCTCTCTTTCTTCTTCTTCTTTTTTATCCATTTTTGCACTATATATATACAAATACAACACTGTTCAAATAAATCACTAGCTAGTAGCCTAGTATGAGTATCTATCTACTATCTAGCTAATTAATGTTTTCATATTAATTACGGGTGAAGTGAAGTGAAGTGAAGTGAATATATAGAGAATTGAACCTAATTAATCTAGATCTGGTGTGGAGAACTGGAGATGGATGCTTAAATAAATAAATATATAGATACAGAGGACAGTTGGACAGGTCATGAGCTGCGAGTTTTAGAAAACTTGGTATAGATGAGGTGAGAGCAAGAAGGCTTGGTCACGTCTAGTGATTGGTAAACGG